>JAAVTS010003655.1:5865-17673 GCA_022845575.1 Baylisascaris ailuri | reverse complement strand
TCTAGCGCTGCAGTAGTCTGTTGGAACTATTCCTCTTGACGTAAACGTTTTGAATGCGCAGTCGGTGGAGGTTATTGAAATTTTTCTGACATAATAAACTTAAGGATAGCTCTGTGAATCTTATAAGTTTATAGCATTTCGTAGAAACATTGGAAGTGATTTCACCAGCATATTTGGTAAAGTTTTGTGCTTCAATAAGAATATGTTGAAGTGATAAAGGAGTTGGTATTTCTGCGTATGAAAACTCCATTGAGGTAGACGAATATTCTTATTTGTGGCAAGGTTGTTTTATATAAAATTATCGTGTAAGGTGCGATGTACTATTTATAACGAAGACGGCAATGGCATGTGGAATTCATTTACAATAAAGATGTTTTATTTTCAGGCCCTTCATGAGCGCAGCGAAAAATTGAGTGCGACAGTTGATGCAACAGAACGTCTGAAAGATAACGCGATGACACTCTCACAACGAACCGGAAAACTTGTGGAAAAATACGAGAAGAAAAAGTGGTATAATTTTTAAAGAGACATTATATCCATTAGAGCTGATAGTTAGTCGTCTTTTCTATGAAACGAAGAGAACTTTGCAAAGGATAAAAAGCGAAAATTGCATATGCAAGTTGACACCTTTATTTTTTTATTGTAGAATTTATGGATGCAATATGGGATTTCCATTATTAGAGTGGCTTTCTTGCATTGCTGATTTTAATTAACAAAGTAACTGATGTTTATAGTAGAGTAATCGTTGCTCATAATATAGTGGCTGTTGTTATTCTTTTAATTGTTGGATAAAACAGCAACAAAGAGGAGTAGTGATTCTTGTTTATATTATAAAGATAGTGATATATGGTGATAGTAGATTTGTTTCGTTGAAATATGGAGGCGTCTAATTTGCATATGCAGTCTTCGTTGTCCGCTTTTTTAAATGTAAATTATGGCGCATTTCTTGGTTTGGATCAGCTAGTTACTGTTGATTTAGATTTTTTAAAATTTGTTTATTTAACTATGAAGAAAATGAAGAGGTGTTAGAAGAGTGGATTTAGATAAGTTGGGAGAATTGAGGGGGTAATTTTATTAAAATTCATTCCTTTGGAAAAGGGACAGTTGAAAACTCATAGGGATTTGTGTTTATTAATGTCACTTCACTTTAACCATTGGTGAAAGTCGGCTGTGGGGATATATTTTTTTAAGATGTGTTACTTTGAAATACTATAAAATTAAGGGACACTTTGAATATATTATCGGTGTGCTGCTTAAATTGTTTAGCATTGTTTCAAAAAATGAGCCGCCTATTCGTTGAATTTATTTTTATTTTTTATTTTTTTGAGTATTATAATGCAATTTTTATTTGGATATATATCGTCTGGTAATTAATTATACGGTTTAGCTTTTAGCGCCTCAGANATTATACGGTTTAGTTTTTAGCGCCTCAGATATTTTTATTGCATAGAATTTTTTTCTCTTCATATCTTTCTCCATAATTCAGTATACTAGAGGTGATTTCATTCTTTACTAAGCGCTTTTACTTTACTTCATTGGTGAATTAAATCGGATCGAAACGAATAGTTGCAGAAGAATTAGCCAGGATTTCACTCCTGTATTGACTGTAGAATGGCTTTCATTTATCTACTAAAAAAAAACTTATTTAAAGTTTACAAAGTCAATGAATAATTAGTGTAGAGACTTAGAGGAGTTGTGATTTTATTCGTACAATGATTACCGGTGTGTATATTTCTTTTCCTTCTTTTTTATGTTCTCCTCAGTTTTTTGTTCTTTGACCTTAGGCGTTATATCGACCATCATATATAGGAGTCATATTCTTGGTCAGTTTTAATCAGGGGATTTTTTGACCGAAAAGCGTACGTACACTGTGGTTTGATTGAATAAAATTTATTCAACTGGAGCGCCAAAGGTGGGAAAATGAAGGGACGAAGGGGTGGGAGGCGCTATCTTAACTACTTTTAGATGCAAGAGGAAGCGTTTTTAGCCACCCTCTGGATTCTTGGTATTGATATAAGAATTTTGCGGTAGCTAACCGATAGCAGATTTCATTGTTGTGGGAAGTGGACAATATAGGGGACTTTTCATTACTATTGAAAATATTTGAAAAGAAGAGAAAAGCGATCATTCGTTTGCTATGTTTCTACTTTATGATTTTGATTTCCACTTTCTCGTTCTTCCGAATTGATCTCCCACCCCCTTGTCTGATAAACAAGAAGTTCTGCATGATTCAAAAAACATCCTTAAATCACCCGGTCATTTGAGCAATTTTTTCAGACAGCCGAATGTGGGGAGGGGCAGGAGGAGGGAGACTATGCCAAGAAGTCTTTTCAAGCTGAAAATTGCTAGGGAAACAACAAAACAAGCCACTCATTTTCCTTTGTGCCGTAGTATTTTCTAAGCGATGAGTGAGGTTGAAATGCGATTGTGGTGTTCGTTTCTGTCGATGCTGATATTTGATGTGTTCAGGCCAATTGAACATTAATGTATATTAGTTTATTTATTTTTTGTTTGTCATCAAAAATTTTTGCGGCTATGTTTTTTACTCGATTGTTTATACATAAATTTACACATTATCTATTCTTTTCGGATATATTCAAATAAACTACTTTTTATTCTCAAATAATCTTACTTAACTATGGATTTTGATTTTCTGGAGGCATGTCGACTAGCCTCGATACTTGGTTTTACCTGTGGTTTATAACTGATGAGAAAACAACGCAATCATCTAGCATCAAAATTTCCGGCATACCAGGTAATCGATTCTTGAAGCGGAACTGAAAGGTACTATAAAAGATATCAATTAGAACGTAGCAAGTCATCGCCAAAATAGTGCATGTCGTAGGATACAGTCCCTTTAGAGGTTGTTGGAATGGCTTCGTTTGAGGGCGGTAATTCGTTCTTAGGTCACACCTGACCATCTGTATTATAACAAATGCGGTTAGCAAATTTCATGTCGCATTTAAATGGTGGCAAATAATTGGGGGATCATAATATGCTGCAAGAACTCGCTTTGTATGACGTCACGTAATTCCCACCTTATTTAAGGTTATCATATCAGGAAATTCTGTTTGTATCGGTCATCTCATATTGTTGTAATTTTTGATTCATCGGTTGAGAGTATGGGACGGAGAGACGCAGTATAGACGTGAAATAATCCGTTTTTGCAAAAACTTCCAAAAGTTCATCAGAGCACATTTGTATTTCAGTAGATTGTTCATTTCTCATAATACATATGTTTGCATTTTGTATGTCATTAGATATAAACGTGGATTTTGCTTCATTGTTGTGGAATTGTAGAGAACTTATCGTTAGTTTTGTTGAAGCTTTCGGCGGACGCCCCAGAAGTATGATACCCGAATTCCAGGTTGCGGATCTACCTTCTTGCTGGCTACTAATGAGGAAAGGAAGTGTTCAGGGCGTCTTGTAACGAAGGAAAAGGTATGGTCATAAAAACCGTTACGCATCCTTTTCACCGAGGGTTATGGAGCGGAAGTCATTCTGTTTCATGTTTACGAAAATATTACTCAACGAATCATTTCGGAGCGAAAAAAAACAAAAACCGAAATCATGTACCATAAGTATAAGGCAAGGAAAATAGTATTTGTTATGCGGAGAGCATTGGTACTTGTTATACCTGTATTTCCTCTAATTTTGTGAGGGGCGAATTATGTGACAGTGTAGCTGACGCGCTTGGATTTGGGAGGATGTAGGTTAACTAGAGCAGCTTATTTACGTCGATTTAGGAAAGCATCCTTAGAGATGATAAACATTACGAGTTTGTTAATGATGTCTTCTTTTTACACACTTATTAGGATCTATGTGGGCACAGCTGCAGAGAAAGATGGCGCAGTCGCTGCGAATTGCGAACGGCGCTGACCTCGTGCCCCACGTAGCGTACGCACCATACCGTACTCTGCGCTGCGCAAACGAATACCGACGTCCACCACAGAATCTCGAAAACTTGTTGTGAAAGCACGTAACATTTTCCCTCGTTCAGCTGTTGCCCTACTTCTATAGAGCTGAAATTATGCGTGAGGCATATTTTGACATTTTGATTTGCATAGTGACAAAACTCCGTGCTTCCGTTACAAGTTTTCGAGTTTCCGTGTTGCGCCGCAGCACGATTGCAGAGAACGATGGAACGTCCCTTTCTTTTATTGAGCTGAAATTTTCCACAGGGTTATTCTGTGACATTCTGAGTTGAATGGTGGGAAAAATTACATGTTTCTGTTAGAGGTATTCAAGTTTTTGTGATGAGCATTAGCATTCGTTTACACATAGTGCAGAGTATACTAGTGGTGCGTACGTAATGTGGGGCGCGCATTCAGCTCCGTTCGCGGTTCGCACTCAGTGTGCCTTCGTTTTCTGCAATTGTGCCCCTAGTATGTGTATGACAGAGTCTTTACGTTTTGGGCCTCCTGTGTGCCTCAGTCTCGAACCACCTGAGATCCTTCTGGTCCGGAATACAGTTGGTGATATACGTGCGATGCATTCACCGCTCGCGTATTATATACGAGTAGAGGGGGTATATCGTGCTGCGTGCAGGGTCCCTATAGAGGTCCAACAACCATGTCGAAACACCCTTTATCCATGAATTTGCCATAAATTTAAAAACATTCATGTAAGCTGCAGGCGCGATTCATAACGATGGAAACAGGAGATATTGCACCCGACAAATCTTGCAATGTCACACTAGGACTACGTAAGTTAAGGGTATTCATCCTGTTGAAGTAGGATGCATGCGGGGACACTGTGAGCACGAGCGATCTAACTCTTTCACAGGTGCGCCTGTGAGCGAGAACCTCCTTAGTCCTTGTAGGTTGTGCGCCTGCGAGAAGAATGTATCTTACTCATTTTGTCGATCTACTAAAACGGTTTTTACCGCGATCATTCTCAATTAATTAAAGCCTGATGATTTATTCAAAAAATAATAGCAAATTGCACATCGAAATGTCCACCTGATCAACCCACAGGCGTTTTCGACCCCTTAAACATTTTTCCTCAGGAATTTCTTTTATGCTTAACAGCGGCGCTATGGCTTTTCCTAGTATTTTCAGTGTCGTGTTCCAATATTTGTAAAGAGACTCTAAAAGGTGGATGCACGGTCTGGATAAGGAGGTGGCCTAAAACAATCTACCTTTCATATGACTCTTATCGCAGCTTTAAAGTTGAGGTTTAGGGGTAATAACCGAAACCGCTCGCCACGCACAACGGGTGCACCGTGTGAGTGTCATGGATTCATGCCTATTCCATAATAGCCTAATAAGTTAGATTGTATGGATCATGGATTTTAAGGAATCAGTAATTCGCAGCGTCCACTGACAATGAAACGATAGCACCCATTAGACATAATTGCCTATTTATAGCGGTAAATATTCCAAAAAATAAGTTATACGAGTGTGGCGGCAAGCCTAATGGAGGAAATGAGATTCAAGCTGGCGAGCGGACCTTCAAAACTCTTCATCAACTCACCCACAAAGTGCCAACCTGATAAAACAGTTAGTTTGTAATCAGCTTTATCTATAAGGTTTGGTTTGTAATCAGCCTTACCTTAGAGAGGTTCTCGTCGTGTCAGAACTTCTCGTATCATCCAAAAAGGGTGATTGCAGGGGTAACACAATTCATAAATCTTATGGAGAAATACGTCAGAGAGGCTAAATGCAAAATGGGTTTTCCTTTAGCCATTATTGCATCTAGGATTTCCATCCATTGAGTCATGCTTTTTTTATTTTTTATTTTTATTTTTTAAGGTTTTGCAAATAAAATAGCAAATGTATGAATAGACTTCAGTTAAAATGTATGGTTTTATAGAGGGAAAAGCAAACGTGCAAGCAGATTTTTTATAACATGCTTAAAAGTTTCATGAAGGTGGAACAAATGTATGGATAGGCTTTATTGAACATCACAGTATTATAGAAAACAAATGTATAGGTAGACTCTTAGAAATTTTGAAAGTTGTCTAGTAGAAAAAATAAGTGCAAATATCCGTCTTGAATTTTTTAAAGTAGTACTTGCTTGAGTAAAGAGTGTGTCCAGTAGAAAAAATAATGCAAAAGTGTGTTGGATTTAAATATTGTTTAAGTAGTATTTTTTAGAAAATAGAATAGCGAACAAGCTACTGAGCGCGTAGTTAGATAAACTTGTTGTACACGCGTGGGTAGATCCATAGATCAAAAGCGGTGTAAAATGTGCTATATTCAGATAATACTGAAGTAGGGTCATTTGTGTGTATGATGTTAGTCTACATACACTATAGACACAAGATTGTGAGGAATTTCACACTCTAACTTTCTTCAGGTCTCGAGTTTTTGACAAATTTTTCTTCGTTAGATGACATGGCGCCTAGACTACGTTCGTTGGTGGGCAAAATCTGGGAGCGCGGACTTGGAAACTTTTGAAAAATTTTTTACCATAGTCAAAGAGGCTTGTAGACACTTTGACTGTTCTCAAACTTCGAGTTTCGAGGGAATTTTTCTCCGTCAGGTAACATAGCCCGGTTGGCAGGCAAGTTTTGTTGGCGAGAAATTTCATGATGGTTTGTTGACATGTCGACATGTTTAGTGTGGTTTTTATCTTGTTGCGATCAAGGGTTTTTAGGACATTGGAAGATATTTCTGCTTCTGCTCGGAAACTTTTCCCGAGACGCGTCCAATGTGCCATTCCACGCCCCGGGGTATTTGCTTTTCAATGCTCCATAAGATGCCAGACCTGTTTGTGCATATCGGAAATTGGATTAGACGGTGAAATAGTACGCAAAAGCGATATAGTCCCAGCTGCACGCGGATCAAGGCGGAGGGTTCAAGTGGAGCAGCAGCCTCCCTCGTGTGTGGATTCTTTCCGTTACAATCTACGTTTTTGAACGGCAGGCTAGCGGTAGGTTAGACCATGGTAGATCAGATGACAGTAGTAGGTCGCAGCACGGTCGACTAAATATTAGCGGTAGGCCAGACCACGGCAGCTGGAACCTACCACTACCATTCGGACTACCAAATATTAGCGGTAGGTCTGCCATGGGTCAAACCGCTGATATTTGATCTGCCACTGGTTTTTGGTCAACCACTGTTTGTTCTACCGCCTACATCGAAAACTTGGCGGTGGATCAGACTACGGTAGATCAAAAATTAGGCGGTGGATCAGACCATGGTAGATCAAAAATTTGGCGCTAGATCAAACTATGGTAGATCGGAAAATTGGAGGTAGATCAAACTATGGTAGATCAAAAATTGGGCGGCGGATTTTTGATCTACCATAGTTTGACCTACCGCCAAATTTTTGATCTACCATAGTTTGATCTACCGCCAATTTTCCGATCTACCATAGTTTGATCTAGCGCCAAATTTTTGATCTGCCACAGTTTGACCTACCGCCAAATTTTTTATGTTTGATCTGCCACTGGTTTTTGGTCAACCACTGTTTGTTCTACCGCCTGGATCGAAAACTTGACGGTGGATCAGACCATGGTAGATCAAGAATTTGGCGCTAGATCAAACTATGGTAGATCGGAAAATTGGAGGTAGATCAAACTATGGTAGATCAAAAATTGGGCGGCGGATTTTTGATCTACCATAGTTTGACCTACCGCCAAATTCTTGATCTACCATAGTTTGATCTACCGCCAATTTTCCGATCTACCATAGTTTGATCTAGCGCCAAATTCTTGATCTACCATGGTCTGATCCACCGTCAAGTTTTCGATCCAGGCGGTAGAACAAACAGTGGTTGACCAAAAACCAGTGGCAGATCAAACATAAAAAATTTGGCGGTAGGTCAAACTGTGGCAGATCAAAAATTTGGCGCTAGATCAAACTATGGTAGATCGGAAAATTGGCGGTTGGTCAAACTATGGTAGATCAAAAATTAGGCGGTGGATCAGACCATGGTAGATCGAAAATTAGGCGCTAGATCAAACTTTTTTGATCTACCGCGAAATTTTTGATCTACCATAGCTTGATCCACAGCCAAACTTTTGATCTACCGCCAAATTTTTGACCTACCATGGTTTGGCTCGCCTACAAATATTTAATCTGCCATGGTTCGGTCTGTCACTAGGTATACAATCTACCATGGCTTCGTCTACCACTAATATTCGATCTACCTCTCATATTTGACCCACCAAGGTCTGACCCACCGGTGGAATTGCGGGAAACTCTGCTGCCACTTGTCTCTACGATGGTTGCATGAAATGGTGCACCCGAAGTGGAACTTGTTATATAAAATGGTACTAACATGATACAAAAAACCTCTGAAGAAGTGTTCGAGATCGTATGGGTCTTTCGTAGAGCCGTGAAAAGCGCATCATGTAATCTATTGCTGCACGGCATGACCACTACGACTATCTATCAAAGCATCTATTGTTGTCTGTCAACCTTTCAGAAAGCAGGTCAAACAACCGCATTTTGCCGTCTCCACTATGCCTACAATAAACACACACGGTCGAACTTACAAACTATATTATTACTTGCACTCACGCACAATTCCTCGTAGCTGGCGAATGACACGGGTTGGGATTGTCCACGATGGATTTTCGAAGGGATGAGACTGATGCCGCATTGTCCCAAAATGATATTAAACTATTTCACTTAAAGCCGTTGTAGGCTAACTTCTCCACATTCCCTTTCTACCTTCTACCCCGGAATCCCGAGGTGGGCAGGTGCCCCACAATGCAACCATCAGTAAATTTTTTCTTCTTGGAGATCGGTTTAGCAACTAAATCAGCGGTCAGCCTCAAGAAATTATAACGAAATGGACAAAGTGAGTTTACGTAGGTGTTCATGATTGCAGTTACCCTCCACACAGTAATAGTGCCATTTATCCTCCACACAGTAATAGTGCCATTTATCAAAATATATCTATCAGGTTGACAATTAAGTGAGCAACTAACCAGATGAATGCTGAGTGAATTTGCCGCCGACTCGTCGGCTTGCGCAAACAGAAATCCGCAGGAGACATGACGACAAACCAGCGGCCGACGAACATCGACAAACATGCGTAGGCATAGCGACAATTCGTTGACCGACCAGCATAGACAGAGGTGCGGAGGCATATTGCTAATCACTAACATTTAAATCGTTTCAGTTGAGCACTGCGAAAATTGGTAAAGACAACGAAGTAGTAGAAACGACTCAAGCTGATCTCAGTGGGCAGCTGTCTGCCGCTAAATCCCGTTGAAGTCAATAATTTGTATACTCTCATTGTGCTGTTTTGTGCGTTCTACTACTTCCGCAATCAGCTCGACGTTCACCTATTTCAAGATTTGCCTATTTGAAAGTCGTTTTATTTCCTTTATTTTTTTTTAGTTTTAACAAATTCATCTACTAGCCTATAAAGAGGGTCAAAGTAATTCTTTAAAAAAATATTGCAATGATCAGACACAATAAACTATACGGAAGCAGATAACAAATGAGTCGCTTATAAGAGATAACGGCTCGAAAAGAAATAGCGCATGGAAAAGAATAGTACAGGTGAGTTACGAATTCTGCAGCATTTCTTAGTTACCTTTTTTATATACTTACCTTCGCTATGTAATCACCGAAGCTAATCCACTTACTGAAAAGAAGAACGAAAAGTACGCCGCTTGTAAATGAAGACCTAGCTGGTTGTCAATAAAATCACCTCTCTGCTAATCCGCTATTAAAACAACGAAAACTGGAGAGGATTGCTTTAAAAAACAATTAAAAACGAAGGACCCCCGCCATCCGTAGATCTAAGAGTTTTTAAATGTTGTTTTGAACCTCTTCCCTCTACATCTGTAGAAAAATCCACTTACAGAAAGCAATAAAGTATCGTCAGCGGCCCATTGTGCGGCCATCCAAGCTACCAACGATTCATCTCAATGCCTACAATACTGCCAACCTCATGTACCAAATTTCGTCTTGTTTCCGGTGATTGTTGTTGTTGTTGAGATCCTCCGACCCCGGAATTTTGCTACCTTATTCGTTATTGTTATTGATGCTATTTCTTTCTTCCATATAGTTCCTTTATAATCTTCCCTGCTGTAACGTTGAAATAAAAAATGAATAAAAAAATCGGTCAACAAGTTCTTCAGCCGTTGTCATTTGTGGAAATAAATTGGGAGTCACCATATGTGAATACTGCAGGTATTTCTCCCCAGATTAGTTCGACTTCCTCGAAACTACCACTGGGAAACTGCTTCAGCGCGGCTATGAAAATTCTTGACTCCTTCCCGGAACCAAGTTTCACGCTCCCTACTTTTTAACAGTAAAAGTTATGGGACTTTAAAGCTCTAATATTGCCCCGAAAGTGGGCGCTTTATGTGACTTCGGTGACTGAATTTTACGGCCATCACTACAACGAAATGAAAGTAAAGTCCCAAAATTTCTGGTAACAACCCACAATTGGTGGTGCCGTCTGACCTCGTCCATTTCAACTCTCTTCGGACGCCAACAATGAGCATTCATGGATGTTTTCGTACCACTAATATGCTACGCTGTCGTACTACTCCATCCTGTCTGAATCGCCCTCCTCAGTTGTCCTCCACAAGCACAAACGCTGTAAACATGACCTTTCTTCTCTTGTGACATTAAATGAAAAAAGCGTTGTTCCTTACCGACTTCATAACAGCTACTACAACAAAAATTGTCAGACCCTGGAATTACGCAACGGACCAAACTTGATGGTCGGGACCCCGCGTCATTTCAAGTCCCCATGTTTCAGGTTCCGAAGATACTACCAAAACCTACTGCCCACCATGGAACATACTATGGCCTACTTCCCACGTACACAAATTAAAGATTGAAAACATTGAAGCGACGTTCTGTGAAGAAAGCAGGGACGCCACCTCATATCTTTTTATAGAGACATGCTTCAACGTCTTCTGGTCTGCAGGTGTAATAGATGAGCGCCAACTTTCATAGGAATTCCCTTCCTCCATTAAATTAGCCCGTCTGGAGTACATCTTGCCATATCATTGATAAACATAACAATACACCTGAGCGTCGAATTCGAGCCTAACAACATTTGGTCTTTTCAATGGGGCCCTATTAATGCTGATATAAAATGCGCCGTAAAAAACTTTATCTAAAGAAATCAACCTAACTGCCACTCAGCGCTTACCGGGATAAGCAGAAATCCTTACCCACCTAGAAAATTATTAATAATATAACAAAAACTTGCCGTAATTGCTAGTTATGAAAGAAAGGGATATACGACCTCCGGAGAGAGGTGCATAGCCCTCCCCTGCACCCCCCCCCTTCCCCTACAATTGCTCCTCGTATATTTGGACAAGTTTTAAAGCTGCGATAAACGATCCTCTTGTGATCGTGATTTCGAATGAACTGCATTCTAAACACTAAATGCCAATAACGATAAAAAAGGTGCACAGAAACACCTTAAAAAACAATGATAGCGCTGTGAACTTCAGCTAAGGAAATAACTGTTAGTATCCAGAACAATCTAACAGCAAAAACCAGCAAAACGAACATATGCATAACAAATGGCACGAATGCGGTAAAACAGTTGGCAAGCACAACTCCTTCTCCCTTCCTCTTCCCTCCATTATAGTTGATCTTTCAAGGAATATGGACTTGGTCAGATCATGATTAAATCCATGTCCAGACCATTTTGTAAGAGGCACAGGTTAGATCAGATCCCTACCATAACTGGCACCAGATATAACATAAACATTTCATCAAATATTCGTAATTCACAAAAAGGCGGGAAAGACTTCGCATACGTAAGGTCACAACAGCATATTCTCTATGCTCAACTACAAACTTCGTCACTGTGGATTATTACTACAATAAGACTGCATCTAATCTTATACGTGTATAATTTAAAAAAAAAAAA
>JAAVTS010003653.1:0-17714 GCA_022845575.1 Baylisascaris ailuri | reverse complement strand
AATATACTAATACATACACAGAAAGCACATTTCTGAATGCGACGCTGAGGTAATGCGTTTTATAAGTCAGTGAAAATAGTGAATGACCAGAGCTTGAATTAAACGACCGTCTTTGGTCTGAGGAAAATTTCCCACCTTCATGTCTGTCAGTGCAAAGGTGAAATAAATTCATGACGCTTTCTCATTATAACTTGCAAACGTTCATGCATGAATTGATTATGGAAAAAGGAATAAAAAATCCAAGCACATGAGGTGGTTTGACACGCCCTCTTGCATTTCACACATTGAAACAGCCAGCTTCATATCTTACAAGAAAAGACAAAATATGGAGAACTCGTGTGCTTCATCTAAATGATATAACCAAAAATACAAATTCCATAGAAATATTAGTTTTTCAGCGAACAAACAAATGTGAAATAAGAGTCTACACTTACATGTTTAGAACACTTTTGAATGTCTATGCGGCAGCGGAAAACACTCTTTGTATTGATAACCAAAATATAGCGCATATTACGTTCTCCAAATTCCCCTAATCGAGATTCAGTGTTCTGGTGTTGAAATTAACAGGACCAATATATATGCAAACGTGTGCACATACATGCTCATGTGTTTATGTGATTCTTCATAGCAAATTCGCAGACGCACATAATAAGGACGTCAAAGAAAAACCATGTCGCATGTAATTCAAGTAAACGTCATTTTTCAAATGAAGTTAACGAGAAAAACTTCCTCATTCCTTATTGAATGCCCGAATAACGAGATTGTCGATTTAAGATGCATCGAAGGTGCATTAGATGCAATCTGTGAGAAAATTCGCTCAAAAACGAAGCCTAAAAAACTTTGGCATGCTAAAACGATACAAGAGAAACTCATATTCTAAGTGCACTATTAGCAGAACGATGAAAACATGCTCAACGACGTCGAATAGAGATGAGCAATTTAGAAATAGATGTTCAGATGAGGCCTCCGGTGATTACATGCCCACAGTGATATACAAGGACATTCGGATTATTCTCCTTATGATCTCTCTTCATCGAATCATTAGAGTGCTTTTTTCTGCTAAAGAAATCGACGGTTTCCATAGCATTTCTTTTAGAGCAAATTTGTGTCCAATTAACTGATTCCCAACGAACAACATCGATGTTCATTAAATTGAATGATGATAATAATAAAATCATAAGTGATAGCAACTCACTCCACACCTACAAATAGCAATAAAATATAAAGAAACACCAACTGAGACAACGAAACATGGCGGAAAAGAAAACAAACAAAGCACATTGGAACATTCGAGTTAGGCTAAATAAAAGTGATCCATGTCTGCAGCAATTCGAAATGGTTTATATCAGTCGAAAGGTTAGAAGAGGTTTCATACGATCGTATCAATATGCTCTGCAAAGAGGTATTATGACAACCTCTGTACATATATGTGTACATCAGCTCATCACTGTGCATCACAGTTCATATTCAATTACAGATAAAAATAGATCCTCAGTATTTACCACATACAGTGTAATCACATCTCTTGTTACAGTTCATTCATACTTGCCAATTCTAGAAGAAGTTATAGATATTTAAGGATGTCGAATAATTTCCCTGCATAATGCACGAGCCGCAAGTGGTGTGTTATATTACAATAGAATCCAGTCACAGAGAATTTGCGCGGTTAGGTCGTTAGATTGCATTCCTTGACGTTAATAAACACTCTATATTGCTTGAAGTTTAGGCCTTCACGATATGAGAACAGCAGGAAATCGGAAGTTGTTTTCAGAAAAAAAAGGAATAAAAGAAGTTGTACTGCAGCAAATGTACATATCTCTAGCCTTTTTAGGATCTAAGCATACACTATTTTCGCTTAAGGAGACCATTTTCAAGGAAGCGAATCCTGCAAACTTTCCAGCTGAATTTGCACAATTTGAACAAACCAAGGTTGATTGTTTTTCTTCTTTGAGAGAAGCACTACTTCTTCGACCATGAGGAAAGGTGGAACCAACTATAGCCGGAAATATTGCAGTAGCGCTAACCCAAGCGACTATGGGTTCTGGCCAACCGAAAACCTTCCAAATTACCCCCACCTCGCCCCGAAAATCGCTCCTTAGTTGCACTGTTTGGCGTCGTTTTGCGCCGAAAGTTCTTCAATTTCTACCATTTGCACCAATGCCAAATCAGAACGCCATATTTCCACTTTTCTTCTGCTGTTCATAAATTTTCACCACTATCTTTCGACCTGGCTCTAGATGAGCTATTCGCCTTGTTCCAGTCCCCGTTTTGCACGGTACAGATCAAAAATGTGCTCAGGGAAAGGAGTTCAATCGTTTTCTTATAACAAATTCTCGGAACATATCACGTGCATTTTTTTCACATCGCAAGCTTCCATTTTCAAAGGCAACAAACATTTGAAGCAGTTTCTCCTTAATCCGATTTTCTACGGTGTCTAATAGCCTCAATCTTTCGCATCGATATTCCTCTTGCCGTGTTCATTTGAGAGTAGGACGAAGTAACGCATGCTTTCTAGCATTTCTGCGGTTTCGTTAGCACGACTATAGCGGAAAACAATATAACATTGATTGCCAACATAGCGAGTCTAGATAGAAAGGATTCAGCCCAGATAGAAAGGATTCAAGAAACCACACTTGATGCCTCTCTGCCTCATTTGGCATCTTTGAACAAATGCACTTGGTGTACTCCTAGCTGCTTGCTTGTCCTTTCATGTTTTGCTCTCAGCCTAAAAAATGTCACCCTTGTAAACTGCCTTGGAATCACCATATCCGTCCCAATCATCTCTTGAACGTCACATACTGTAATATTGTGGTTTTTTGGAATCCATCATTGTCATTTGTGTTGAAAGCTGCTTAAATATTCCATAAACATGCATACTTTTAATATCTTTAATATTCCAAGCGTTTTAATATTTTATTTTAATAATAATGTAAACATAAGCATACACATTAATATTAATATTTAATATGCATGGAGTTTTAATATTCTGAGTGCTTCTCGCTGGGCATAATTCCATTCCTCAACCACGTTGACATAAACAGACCATCTATAAAACGATCAGTAGCGCATTTCTGAGGCAATCACCTACGTTGAAGCAATCACCTATTATTCACATATGTGCACACAGTTTTATGCTTGTGAATATAATAAATTAGCACAGTGTGAACAGCAAAACATGTATACTTCAGCACTCTCGTTTTGTATACTAGTGATTGTGAAACGCTGCCAAAATTGGTGTTTTTTTTTCTTTTTATTTTTAATACAACTCACACCTCCACAGAATATCTCAGTTCGGCTGCTCTATCGTCAATCCCAAAAAAAAGTTTCCACTTTGGGATGATCATATCATCTAGTAATGCCGCCGGCATTTTTGCACCAATCCTTTTCCGGCTCTTTTCGCTCATCTCAATCGCCCCTTACTACTAAATTCTTCTAGCAAACACTGAGGGTTTTTCTGCGTTTCAGAGTGCTTACCACTTAAAAAGAAATTAGCGCACATTCAATACGCATTGATTTATTTACTATTTCTATGGTTCTATGAATTATTGGGCAAAATTCTTCACGTATTCCCTTCAAAAAGAAAAAATAAATAAGTAAAATAAAATAAAAAATTAAAGAGCTTAGTTGCAGGAAAAAGAAACCATCGATATAAGCTGATTATTGATTAGGCTTGTGCAACTCAAAGTAGCAAAATTCGTGTGCATAACTCATAGTAGCTTCGAACACAATGGTCGTAAAGAAGTGAAATTTCCTTCGGAAAACCACTTGCATATGAGAAACGCTTCATCTTCTAGCTGAGATTTTCTTTGGCAAAATGAGTGGTAGAGGAAAGTTTCTGCGCAAATATCGCAACGTTCCTATATTAGAAAGTGCATGGAAAAATGAAAATAATAAGCCGATCAAGTGATCAGAGCATGTCATGCATATAAATATTTATAGGTGTGCATGAAATTAAGCAAAAAAAAAAAAAAAAAAAGTGTAGCTGTGTGCGCACGCATATTGTCCAAAAAAAACTACACAATATATAAGTGAACAGAATTCTTTAGTGCTTTCGTGTTGAATGATATATTCAAAACGAAAAACAACATTAATTTTATGACAGCATACAATGGATATAGCCGGATGAAAAGGAGAGAAAAAACTTTTGAAACTCGATTGGCCTAGAAATGTGTTTTGCACTTAACATCTTAGCAAACTATAATAGTGCTTGTTGAATGCATTAGTATAAATCGCCTTAAAATTCAACAAACTTAATCGCTAACAGCTATTAAAAGTTTTTTTTTCTTCTCTTTTCTTTCCAATAAATGCTAACGTTTTCGAAGGGCAATTAAGTTCAGCAAGAACGCTATTCACGCTTGTTGAGGGCATTTTAAAAAAAATCAACTATCGGAGCAAGTGAAGATATGAGCTCAAGAAAGAGCAACGTAAAATTTGTTAACGAAGGCAACTAAAAGCCGTTTAATTATTCGTAGAGCATTGGATCGCATAAAACGCATTCTTCAGCGAAACGATATTCGAAGAAACTCTCAAGGATGGTAATGTCGGCAGATTTCATGACGCGATAATCAGCAATCCGCCCCTCAAAATGATTAGAAGCCTATGCGACCACTACACTAGCAACATCTCACTTCAATTCTTCGTTTATCGTCGATAAGAAATGTTTTCGAAGATCAATTCTGACCGACTATTTCCAATTGACTGAGTTCGACAAATATGATCTCCTCTTATCAGATCTCAACAGGTAGTCTCAACCAGGCTTTTTATGTATGTCAAAATACCGAAGATGTTGGGAGCAGACTATAAGTATCGTACTTTCATTGCCTTAATATTCGCCGCAGTGTGCAACAAATCTGAAACGAACTGCGAGTTGAGAACAGTGCACATAGTTTGTGGAACGATGTTGACAATACCATTCTATAACAGTTTTCAAAAAGAATTAAGAGTAGAGCATTGCACCAAGAATTCCATCATGATTGATCGTTGAGGTACACATGTAATCGATTATGCTCAACACGAGTGCACACAAAATTAAAGCTAGATCGCGCCCATAGTAGACACGACGTATGCAAAATATCGCAAATCCGGCTGCTATACAATGCATCGAACTTTAGACCCTTGCATAGCTTTTGTTGGTAACAAAAAGTGGAAGAAAGAAATCCTCTTTTGCAAGGAACATGAAAGCTGTTGAACATGAGAGTGTATAAAACAGGCGCCTTTGTGAAGATAGCGAAAAAGATCCCCATCCCGTGGAAATTATCAACCTAAAAGTTCTAATTTGTGAAGACCGGCATCCTACTTTCCATGCGTCATTTCCTTCGAAAGGTTTATCCTTGACACGCATTGTGATGGGAACAGCGACACAAATGCAGTACAATAATTGGCGGTATTCAACATATACGATCAATATGAGTGTACATTTGAAATTTGCATATGCAGCGAACGATTTATATTTGAAATTTTACATTTCACCGCTGAATATGCCTCAAAAAAGCGTTATACGATGAGCGACCATATGTTGCTTTCTATGTTTATATGATGAGTAATTTTGAGCTTTGCTGAACATTCATGCATCAGCATTCTTTTGTGCAAAAATATTCTAATGTTTTTTGCAGAACTTTGTATAAAAATTAAAAAAAAAAAAGCTGTTCTCACTAATCTTTCACTTTACTCTATCAGTTGCGCATTTCTTTTTTTTTTAGCGGAAGTTGACTAATTTCTTGATTGCTTTGTGAGAACGTTTTGATGCAAAAAAATTTCCTACTAGGTTGAAAAAAACTTCAAACAAAGTATCATTGTTTTTCGAATTAAACACTGATTCATCATTGTTTTTTTTTTCGATTTATGGAGAC
This sequence comes from Baylisascaris ailuri, assembly GCA_022845575.1. Classification (NCBI taxonomy): domain Eukaryota; kingdom Metazoa; phylum Nematoda; class Chromadorea; order Rhabditida; family Ascarididae; genus Baylisascaris; species Baylisascaris ailuri. The sequence goes on along the minus strand of JAAVTS010003653.1, from coordinate 11,865 downwards.
TAAATTAAACATCTGATGGCCGAGAAAAAAGAAGCTAAACATTAGCGAGCCATGATGCAGCCATTGTTTCATCTTTTATTATTGCTACATTTTCTATTTGAATCGAAGTAACAAAGTTGTGCATTTCATCATATATTATTAATCTTTGAGTAAATTAGCGCGATATACACTGTATTCAATTCGACAATTATAATGAAATGCGAGCACCATCGCTATCGCATGCTTCGCATACCATTTTACTGCATATTTGACAAAAGTTTGTTTAACAAATTCCTAGAAATAAATTTATAGAAAGAGATAAAAATTGGCTAAACGAATTTGTCGTGAAATTCTACCATCACCTCCATAAGCGATAATAAAGATACAATATTGAATCAAATAAGCGAAAGCCTCTCATTAGCGAATTGTAAATTGCTATATTGATGAGAGAGAATAAAAATAGCAATCACTGGAGTGATTCAGACTCTTTTTGCACAGGTGTGTAAAGTCTGAATATCATAGAGATGCACCAGACACTTACTGTCCCTTGTTTTTGCATAACGCTGAGAAAAAACACATGCTAGGAAAATATAGCATCATGAATCGTTTCAATGTTTCACCATTTTCGACCGTGACAAGATGACACGCATCTACGAATATAAAAGCGAACTCGACATAGAGATGAACAGTCGACGTTCACTTTTCAATGGTTCTGCGTTCAACTATTAGTTCACCATTGACACCTTTCGTTATAGCCAATCCAGACCATCCACATCTAGTTGAACGATCTGTATGGATCTTATTTAATTGATGTCCCGATCACCTGGTCGAAGCACTAAGTAGATTATTGATTGATTATACTTCCTCACTAAGATTTTGTCCCATATGGTTGTAGTGGTGTCACCAAAAAGCTCTCAATGGGTACAGTATACTTACTCATGAAGGTCTTCAACAGTGAGCTGTATAGGTAGACAGTTTCGTTACAATGTTATGAAAAAGCAGCAAGAACTTGCTGGAAGTCTTCAGGGTTTCCTACAGAAGAGGGAGGATAGCCAGTGTAAGTAATATTCCCCACTGCAGATACTAGGTCATGCTCTTCCCTTTTTCAGAGAGAATTCGTGTTGATTAGCGACGATGAAGACCGTAGTTGTTGTATTTCTGCTCGTTGCTGTGATTGCTGCAACTTCGGCCATCGACTTCTCCACATGCGCACGTATGGATGTTCCTGGGCTTAACAAAGTTGCACAAGGTGCATGCATCTCTTCATGTAAATTCCAGGTTTGTTCTTTTTGAAATGACCCTCAAAAGGATGTTTGCGTCAAATGATCCCTCAAGTCACTGCTATCGAGCAACGAGTTATTAGGTTGGTTTTGATCAAAGACACTTTGCTTAAAAAATGCAAATTTCATGCTAATAGAGCATCATAAAGAAACCTTGTTTATCGAAATTCGAGCTTCAACACTTCGTAAAACATATGAGGAAATTTCAACATCGACATCCGCTTATGACATTCCAGAATTGTGGTACGGGACATTGTGAGAAACGAGGTGGTCGACCGACTTGTGTGTGCGGTCGTTGTGGCACTGGAGGCGGTGAATGGCCCAGCATACCACTGCCAAAAGGAGGCAAAAAGGGAAAAGGACGCTAACGTTCTCAAGCTATTTTAATATGTTCGTGCAATAAACTGCGTTATTTCTTGAGAAAAATAAACGAATAAATAAATTCTATTGTATGTTTGCGATGAGGTGTTCTTACAGCTGAATTATTGAAAAGAAGTATTTGCCACCTTCTGACAAGAGGATATGATGCATCGTGTGTGAACCAAATCACTAAAAACTAATAGCTGATTGAAGCAAAGTATGAGAACGCCATCCTACTTTTGCGACTCAGCCGAAAGTGAGTAACGATAAAAAGCAGAGAGTAAAATGAGGAAAAGCGACTGAGTCTTGATATCCTTTCTCCCATCGCTGTCGTAATATATTTCAAACTAACTTAACATATTTGAATATACTGCAGCTCTGGCTATATTACAATTCAAAGAATGTCGAAGTTCCAGGAGTGGAGTTTCTATGCACTTCCAGCATCACTACTAAAATCCGAAGCTCTAGAGACACCATAACTACGAAACCCCGAATTCAACTCGATCCCAGCACACATATCTGCCTTTACCGAACTGGCAAGTTGTCTTTGAAGAAGGTTCCACGTCTCCTCGAAAATCCCACTAAAAGCCGACCACATGGCTTATAATCAAGCTCGTCTTAGCAGAAAGCATGAGAGAAGCGAATATATGAACTGTGACATTGCAAATACTTGATCTTTCTTCCCATCGTTTCTCTTTACGACCAACTTCTAGGCTCATTTGGAAGCGAATCGCTCATCTCAGTCGAATTGTCCTGAATGCTATAGCCTTTGTGTGCAATGCATCGCTTTGATATATCAGCCAAATCTAGAAAGACTTGCTATTAAAGAAACCTTTTATTCCGCATTACAAGAAAGGTGGCAATTAAATTCTATGACGATAATTACTAATAAGCACTCTCGTGGATCTGTTCATAGACATAGCAAACAATGACGCTGCGCGGCACCTTGTTATGATCGGAAGTTTTAGACTACGATAATACTTCTGCGCAGCAAATGTGATTTTGAATAAAGTTGCCATTACAGTATTAAGTAATGAATCTTAAATGCTGAAAAATTTAACGCATAGCTATTATCCATATTGTTTCCGATACAATTTTCTTCACCCAACAAGTTTCCTCGGCCAAGCTCGATTTGCATTACATAAAATACAGGGATGATTTTTCCAGTTGTATCATATAGCAATATGCAAGAGTCAACAAGATTAGCCATGTCTATGGAAAAGTATTTTGTCATACAATATGAGAATACTTGTTATAGTTTTGAATCAACCGATAAGCAATTCTTTAAATTAACCACCCTCGATCACTTCTCAAGTAGTAAACAATTTAACATGTTATGTAATGTATGCGACAGGCCAAAATTTTATCGTACAAAATGAGGTGAGTGGGAAGCGTTGTGCAAGCCCCAACTCACCTAGAACATTGAATGCCGACATTGGAATTGCCAGAGACATATTAACAGGGACTAGCCCAACCTATCGGCAATAACAACTCCTCCATTCCCACCTTCGCAGATGTCCCCATCCATTCGCTAGTGGAGCTAGCTGAAAAGGAGCGGCGAACTGTCGTTACCGGCGAAGGTGGCGGCAGTGGCGGGTGTGGAGGTCATTTCAGAGAGGAAGCCTATAGTGGCGGCGGTGGTGGTGGCCCAGGAGGAGGCCCGGGAGGAGGCCCTCTACCACCTCCGCATGGCCCTCCTCCTACACACGGCGACCCGCAAACGCCTGTCGTGCACCCACTTTGAACTGGAACAGGCACTGGAACTGGGATTATTTTGGGAGGGGGTGGCGGAACAGGAACAGGTACCGGTACCGGAATCGGTTTGGGGTGCGGCTGCGGGACAGGCACAGGTACAGGAACCAGGAACGGCTTAGGATGGGGCTGTGGAACAGGAACTGGCACAGGAACTGGCGAAGGCACAGGGACTGGTCGATCAACTACGACAACGCCTCCACCACAGCTTGGGCCAGAGCATGGGTTACCGCACGTGGCACAAACGAATCTCTTCTGCCTGAAAATGGGCATACGAAAGCTAGGAAGAAATCACCTTCAATTCGAAGACGACCGTGATGCAAAGATCAGTTCAAGTTTGATCGGTTCTATATTTGCAGCATTCTCTACCTGTTCTCGCTGCGCATGACCGACTTTGCCCGTTCATCATGCCCTAGCATAAACTTCCATATCAAGGGCTCCTCCTCATCCCATTCCTCTCCTTGTCCAACCCCCCTCCATTCCCTTTGCTTCATGCAAGTGCAAATTTTCTTTCCCAAAACCTTGTTGGTACAGCCGAAAATTTTCTCAGCTCCCTCTATAACAGATTTTTATTCATAAATGTTCATATTTGATCATATACATAATTTACTGTACTGGCCGCCTCTTCACCTATACTTAGTTTTCTTTCCCCCTTATTGGTTTTCAAGAGGGTTTTCGCTTGCATCAATTGCCACGAACGGATGTTCAGATATACTCCACTGAGCATGGAGCTATTGCACAAATGCTGTTTATTATTACGTTATAGAAATCGCCATTCGCCATGAGAAGCAAATCGTTAAGAAATTGCATAAGATCAGACATGTGCATTTGCAAAGATTATATTTCGAAAACAAACATATTCTTTTATTGTCTCTCAACAGTAGTTGAGAAACAGTAAAAATAGAATGCTATATTGAAAGGATCCTTACATTCTGTGGAAAGACAATATATGCTTCGATATGTTTGTTTCTAACATACCTATAGCCGTCATTCGCTTTCGTATCGGATTCATCAACAGACCTATAATTGGAAACATTTTTAGTTGTATTATGTCACAATCAGCACATTAAGGAGCAATTATTAGAGGAAAAATATGTTGCAGTTTTATGCTGGCAGTTAAGCGCATACAGCATTAAAAGTAGATATGAGTTCATTGAAGTATCACTGATGGCCAAACTTTTGCGCTCCCTCGAGCAAAACTTGAAACGTCGGTGAGAATATCATTTCAGCCTGAGAGACGTCGAAAGAGGACTGTTTCTGATTTTACTGAAGTGTTTTTTTTTAATTTCCGATAAATAATGTATTGTTTGCATGACTCTCTATTTGTGATAACCACAGCAGTAAATGGTCAGTTGCTCCTTGAACAACCTCAGGGCACATATCATTGAACCGCCACTAGAACGTTTGTGATTGAAGATCATTAGGACACGCAAGGAATATATTTCTAACGAGGGAGTGTCTCTTTCACATCCGTTTACCTGTTTACACCTGTGAGTACCTGTTTTCATGGATGCAAGATAGGTACCGAAATATGGAAATGCAACTCAGAGAAAGCAAATTTGCGAAATAAACGTGAAAATTGTGGAAATGGATGGGACTAATGAAACATAGCTGGTCATACAACGCGCAACAGAATGACTGAAGAGGAAACCGTTGACAGTGCAAAGACCGTCCTGACAGTTCTTAACATACTCTGTGGGCAGACGCCATCTACTTCCATTCCTCTCGTACTCCCCTCCCCTGTCCCCCAACCCCTCCTTCCTGTACTTTCAGCGAATCTTCCTCTAACGATGTTGATCTTTTCCTTCTTGCTTACGAAATTCGCATTCTGAATCTCTATTCATCTCAAAAAATATGCAAACTCTTTTGCTAAAACATGCGCTCTTTTTATTATCCTTTATATTGAAACTCTTCCATTCTGCAGGAGATGGTAAGTGCGTCCCTGCTGAATTCATTAGGTTGCCAGTCAAGCAATATGCGCTGCCAAGCGAAAACGTTTTATGTTGAATGTTAAAGTTTACTATTCAGCGAAAAAAAGGACTGAGGGAGAATGAACTATCCTCCTTATGCGGATGGTACACTGATTGGCACCTTAGCAGGTTATTATGAAAGTTCCAACGATGAAGTAAGTGAATTGCAAACTTACATTGCGGTGATTATCCCATTGATGCACAAAGCGAAGAAGAGGCATTTCAATCGATTCATGATGTCGGACACTGTCCACCTGAGACAAACTAAGAGATACATTTGAACTTTGAGATTACTACATTTAATAAAGCGAGTCGTTTATGAGTTAAAATTTTCAAAGACCCGTTAGAACGAAACAGCAGATGAACTACTATAATCAATAGAACACAACCTGAAGAATTTTGCTGAAGCTTCCACCTCTTGAGATCAATTCAAAAGCAAAGACTAGGAGCGACTTTTAACAAATAGAAGTAAACCTTGTGACATTTATCGATGGGTAAATTATTATCATAGAAAATGCTCACTAGCAAATGCTTCAGACAGAAAATGAACTACACCGCCACGGTTAAATGGACAACTACAGGCTATAAAAACTAGCAATGCCAAGGATCATGGTATTAATAAAACACAGGCGAGGAAGGCGTGTCAGCAGAAACAAAATTGCATTCATTCAAAGTTTCGTGAAATTCTCTCTAGCGAGGAGCCCATAGTGAAACAATGTTGGGAGACGCATTGTAAATCGCTCATTAAATAACATCACCTTTACGAAACCAGTATTTCTGTGAAGTGGAAACATAGTCGGCTAATAGTCACCTTCAACGGGTAGTTTTTAGCGTTGTTGACACTGTCTGGTATACATTTCATCAAAATGTGACAATGGGCAAGGAAATTTTCCCGGTATAGAATTTTATATTTTTGACTTCAACTTTAGAAGAAAGAGTTAGGTAGTCTGGAATAGTCGCACGGGCATCAAAGATTTGAACTTAATGCGGCGACATAGGTACAGCGACATAAGCTATAATCCTCTTGTCCATTGTCCTTCTTCTTCTCCATCTTCTCCATTTCTCGAATTCACCATCACCCGTTGAAGTGGGTATCATCATAAAGGAAAGGAGCTAAATCAAAGATGGCTGGAAACCAAATTGTTTGAACATTTGTCACATGTATTGCACCAAACGAAGAAGGCCGTGAAATGTTTAGAAAAACAAAATTGTGAAAAAATAGTGCATCAGTACATACCCAGTAAGTACCCAGGACACAGCCGGAGCGCCACACGGTTCGTTGTGCTCAATGACAATCAAACCCTAGGCTAATTTCATTAAGCACAAAGAATGGCTGAATGAGAGGGTGGTTGCTGGAAATTCTGCACTTTTCAGGGAATAAGCCACAATGAGACGTTAGGTAAATGAGCCCCAGCGAGACAATGTATCTCATCTAAAGCTCATCGCATTCGTGTCATTACTATCAACTTTAGTGGCAGATGTGAAAATAACTAAGCAGAAACTGATCCCTGATGCTTTCCCATTTGCTCGGTCATGATTTTTGGCTGAAAATTGAGGTGAAGCCTTGAAAGTAATGAGTCACGAATATACGCCAACGAGAATGAGCGGTGAATTTCGGAAAAGTGTTTAGGCAAACGGATATGAGAGCACGTGAAAATTGGGCGTGATTGTCTTCTATCTCAGGTGTGAACTTGCAACTTCCTTTTTTTAATCTCAGGCGTGAACTTGCGATCTCATCGATGAGACAATGCACTCCCTTGTACTGGCTCCTTAATTTCATTCCCTATAGAGTTCACGATGTGGAAGTAGATTCTTCCTGAAAGCGCCACTTACCGTTCACGTTAGATTTCAGAGCATGCAAGAATCGGCAATTTCGGCACTGAGACAATTGGTTAGACGATTGCTGAACGAAAACACCACTTTTCGGTTGATAGCGCACAACGTTACTACATCTACGAGTGACAGCAACGAGCGGCAATCACTCAAGGGGTATATTGATCGGGCGTCATTGAACTTTGCTTGGGGGAACTGAAAAAAATATCGAAGAGGGGACTAATAATGCAAATGGGAAAAAAGAATCGTTCTTTTTCGCTCGCAGGAATATTTTTACCCTCCGATTGCAGAAGGGCATGTCATAATGCAGCGTAGAGTGTGACAATGGAGGTTGTGCTGCCCCGAGCACATTCGGTAAATGTAACAGATCAAAAAGGGCCTCCAAGAAAGATCTATTAATTGAAGTTCAATTAGCAGAGCAAACTCCTTGAAATGCTCTAATTCGAAAGTTGCCTGGTATAAAAGGATGGCACAGATGCCATAATATAACAGATGTGATTTGAGCGTTTCTTGTAGCGGTGAAGTCTTCGTTGTGCTGTAGATTTGGAGTGTTGTGCTCTAGGCTTTCTGACGGCGTTTGTGTGCCGAAAGTTTCTCGACGCGGATAGATTTTTTTAGTGGATGGTCTGCTGGTACTGCTAGATGCAGAGGCTCTTTCGAGAGGCCACTTGCACGTCGTTATATTATCGCCAATGTTGCTCTTACTTCACAAAGGTGCAATAAGACTTTGCTTGAACGACTGTTCTCATAGTGCAGTAGGTGCAAATAACGGAATCTGCAGAAAATGCATACCCTAATGTAAAAAGCATTTTTGCAACATGGAAGTAAAGTTGTAAATGGCTTTGAATGAAGTTTCTGCAGCGATCATCGGGGTGGACAACAACCTAGACATTTCATTTATTCAGTAGGCATGGAGAATTCAGCTCCGCTCTATACGATATTAAATTGCTGCTAGACATCTTATTTGCCATGATGATATGATTTGTGCAGTATTCGGATCGGGCTGCTAAAAAGAGTTTCTTATTTTACTAGCCGAGGATGAATTCTGTGTAACGATTCATTTGAGGCTTGCAAAGACACTATGCAGACGGTGTTTTTTTTTTCTTTATCGACACTGATGTAAATGAACCGGAAATTGGATGCCATAATGCATTTCAGCAGCGGTACACTATCATCTGCAAGCGGCAAACTGAAGGCTCTCATATAACAACCACTAGTCGATAATATCATTACTTATAATTTCGCTTGATATTGTTGTTGTTCGCTTGTTTCTATGCCAATCCGCCACTTCGGTCTTTCGTTGTTTATCGATATTCCACGTAGTGTACTTCATGAAGTAGCGAAAACAACAATTACCAGATAGCTGACGACTGATGCACTAATATTCAATGAACTCTGATCAACAGATATGTGTTAAAAGACCATCATCACAAAATAGAGCCCTAAGTCAAACCGTGACTGTGTCGCGATTGTCAAAAGGATCCAGAATTTCGGCCTAGGAAGTCCGAGAGAGCGAATTCTAAGAAGATCGGCAACAATCGGAAAAATTTTACAAAGCAAAGAATCAATTGTTCATTGACTAATCATCAATTAACAATTTTCCGAAAAAAACTCTTCGGTCGGCGGTCTGTGGCAAAGGATTGTGCATCTATCGGGTCGCGTGTTGGCATGCAATTCTTTATTTTCTTTTAAAACATGTTGCTATTGCAGAGTTTTCTAGAAGTAAACCCATCAGTCTTTCACAGTCGAGGCACGGTCACGGTTTCACTTAGGGTCTACTTTGTGGTGATGCTCTTTTACCATATATCTGTTGGTCACAGTTGATAGAATATTTCTACTCGCTAATTAAGTGGCCTTCTTTGAACGAGTTTCCTTTTAAATTGTACTAATCGTTTAACTGCAACATCCGTATATATTGGGTTTCATCAGCACATCAGGTGACCTAACATAGATGTATAATATTGTTCTTCCGCACCTGGATGCAAAAAAAAGATGTCAGCATGAATCATTTAACCACGAGAAATTTTAGAGCATTGCAAATTGTGTTCGGAGAAACGAACTGCCTTGAACAGTGGTGGGAAGTTTGAAGTTGAAACTCAAAATTTCTAGTACAAGAAAGTTCCAGAAGTTTATTATAAAGCATCGACAGATGAAAACGGCAAACCAAAAATGTCGATCTTTTCGAGGACTTCCTGCCAGCTTATGGTAAAACGCTTCCCTTTTATGCTAGCACACCAACAAATAAAGGTGTTTTTCATACAGCGCATATTTCGAACTGGATATCAACTATGATTGCTAAATTCCAAAATCACAACATAGCTTTTATTGGTTCGTTGAATTGAACAGCCATTTGCCGATTGATTAATTTGAATCTTTTTATCTTCGCTCTATCGGGAAGTAATATTTGGCTTTATCTCCGGTACGAATTAGCGAATTTTTGTCTTATGAGCTCTGGTTGTGAGGATTGCCTTTTATTGGTGAAGCATGCCCTGAACAAAGGACGGCGCTAATTTGGGCGTTGACAAAGATTCCGTTAGGATCGTTGGAAAATGAAGAGTGATGAAGAAGCTTTGATATCAAAACATCCGCCAGGAAGCAGAATTACCGCAAAGGTCACATTTTATAAACAGAGGTAAACCAATTTGGGTTTTCTATTGAAATTCGAAAAAGATAAAAATAAAAATGCAGTGCTCAGCTGTTCCGCAATGCTTTGCAACTGAAGGGCGGCGATCAACCAATCGCAAAAACAAACTCGTCTTAAGGTGCATACTCTCGAGGCAATTTTTCGTTAACATTTGACGTTCCTCCTACACGTTAACACCGTCGCATCAGTTATGCTTTCCTACTTTGCTATCTAGTCATGATAGGCTAATAGTTGCCAATGCCACTCTGCCAAGGTTTTTCGACATCATATGCTTTACCGGTGTTTTCTTATGCACATTACCCTCATATTTAGTTCCCTTTGTCAATGAAAGTGGTATGCTGATGATGTTGCAGGTGATACAATCGAGTCAGGCTGAAGTTGATGTCGAAGGTAGATGTTCGATTGGCATTCGTCGCCATAAGCGCTGTTGCATGTGCTGCATCGGAAGGCAGGTATCATTTTTCATAGTTGGAGGTTTTTTCTGCCAAGAGATTTGTGAATATCGCCTTCCCCTCCTTCTTCTCATCCTCTTTTCTTGTTGCGCGTACCTTCATGATAAGATTCATAATAATGACGAAAGAGATTGATAGGAAATGTGCGGAAATCTGAAGAATTTTAAAAATTTTCAAGCCCAAAAGTTATTTGATATATTTGAAGGACATCGAAATCGCTAGAGTTCTTTTGCATATTTTCAGCAGATCATTTGCAAGATGAGAAAATTTTGAATATGCGCAGTGTTTCAGGTTTCCACGATCCCCAAGGCCACCTGGGGTCGAGGTTGCGCGAATTGGTGAAGCAAAATTGACACAACTTGACGAGGTATCATCGCAAATTGGCGATAACATTGAATCAAGCTTTGCCAACAGCAGAGCTACTGCTCCATCGCAGGGTGAACCAACTGCTGTCAAAAATGAGGAGAAGACGATTGTAATCAGTGGGCCAATTGGCCCACCGCGAGATTTAGATCCTTCTGTTGGTAGAGCTCCATCTATTCCATTGTTACCAAATGGAAATAGTAATCTTCAAAGCGCACAGGTTGGTATCAGAAAGCAAAGGGCCGAAGCTTTTCCCAGCCATTCGGTTTGGTTTCCGAAAGAACCGCTAGAAAGCCGGAGAGGAAGTTCGGCGGCGCGTCTGGGCCCAGCAAGGAGCTTTGATGTGGACTTTGTCAACAGTGAAATAACTTTTACTGGTTCGTCGCAAATATCTAAATCACAGACACTTTCAAGTGCCGCACCACAGACTACTGCCGTTGCAGCATTTCCCTTAATACATGACCGCCGCTCGATAGCGGAAAACGATCAGCCTTTAGCAGACATCACGGAGAATGAAGGAGTTTCAAACCAGCAAAGTCATGCAGCGAATAGAGAAAGTCCCTTTGGTGACGAGGCTGGCTCCCTTCTCCAATTTGGAGAGAACAATAATCGAGATACAGCTGGCAACGTGGATGGACGTATAGACGGTTCTCGCCGTAGATTGCTGGTGGATGGTGATACCGATATCTCTAGAAAGCCGGATAGTGCTAGCTTCGCATATGAAAACATGGACTTTTACGATACCGATATCGATCGAATAATTTCTCCATCATTGAGACGACCTGCCAATAGACACCACTCGATGCGAAATGAATGGTGAGATTTAAAAGACATTCAAATTGATGTCCTTTCCCTCAAACACTAGTCGGGTTGCTTAATGATATGCCCATTTCGAAAAGAAATGTGCTAAAAATTAAGGCACCAAACTTGCAAATTATTGAGGTTTTCCGCACTGTTTATCATAACGCTTCCTTCAATTGAAATCAACGTGTATATCTGTTCACGCTGAAATGCCATCTTTGCTGCTACTGCATCATTCAAAACATGTTACGTATGTGCTTCGAGAGTTGACGATTGTCTTTTGATGACTGGAAGCATGTGGTGAATATGTCTCCAAACCGTCAGATATGTGCCGAATCATGCAAACAGAGGAGAATCCCTTCACATGTCTTTGTGTCTACGAGAACGAAATATTTTCATGAACACCTTCCCGCTTACCTGTTCTGTCTTCC
>JAAVTS010003651.1:6684-17715 GCA_022845575.1 Baylisascaris ailuri | reverse complement strand
AGTTGATTAGATATTTCGATACCATACAAACCTAATAAGAGCACAAAACTCACTGTGTAGTCGGAATTGATATTGTTGACAAATCCAGTATTAACAACGAACGCAATATTCAACTCATCTAAAATATATTCGTTGATTAAAATAAACGGAAACAATTCATAATTATGCAATTCTTTAAGAAATCTCGTTCCAGATTTATCAAGTAATAGCTATGGAAGCATTGGAGCAAGTAGCTGAGATTATACGAAGTGGTTCAACCGATTGAGTTTTTGAGAATATTTGCATTTATTAATCACAACTGGAGATTATTAATCGAAAATTATCGATTGATTTTATTATCAACAATAGATAGGTCGATCGAGCGGCATTCAAAATATGAACGATTTCGGTGATCAAAACAAAGTATATATCGAAGATGATTAGAAAGCTGTTGAGCAGCAAAGAGAATCATTCAAAAGCTGAGTAGTCTTTCAGCAAAGATGAGTTGAAATAGACTAATTGAATATGCAAATAAACATCGACGTAAACAAATAAAATTCCGGTAATTATATTATAAGAAAGCAATATTTCTTCGTTACTTAATATAAAAATGTCTAAGTTATAAGCCTTATATTAAGCGCATCATTAATAATCACCTCTTTTCTGCGAAAGAATTAAGCCGGCTGCTATGGCTGCACCAACTGCAAGCAGAACGATGATCGCGAGTGTTATAAGACTCCATTTTATTCGATGGTGCTGAGGGTGTGTTGCTGTGAAGAAATTATTTATATTAGCTGGTTTAGCTTCAGATGTGTGAACCTTGAGGTTGCGATGTAGATGAAGGAATGGATTACCAGAAAAAGCAATTGTAAATGTGCCATTTCTTAGAACTTTTAATACAACTGGAGCCCAATAGATTTGTTCAGCGACAACTGTATTGATGCTTGACGAGTCATCGTCAACAATTCTTTTGTCAGTCGATGCCGTTTCTGCGCTTACAGCTAACCAATTACAGTTAGCCGCTTTTGTAGAAACATGGCTCAAATCATTGAGGGTTACTGTGCTGCTTGTTTCGGATGCTGTTCGAGAAGTTCCACGTCCCATGTTTCGTTGTTCCATAGATCCGCGATTGCCTTTATTCACATTGACGCGAGGAATGGAAGGTATACTTGGAATTGACGGTATACCATTAGCAGTGGCGTTAATGATTGCTCCTTCCGATGTAGAAGGCAGCAATGGGGGTGAAACCTCTGAAACAGTTGCTCCTGAAACAGTTGCGTCAATAACTGAAATCCCCGTGGGGTTTCCATTTAATTTCAGTATTGTTGATTCGGTGATATTGCACTCATCAATCTCTGAATAAATATTTTCTTTTTCACAATCTTCAGTTGTCTTGATTTCCTCTTCTGCCATCTGTTCCATAATGTTCGCTTGTGAAAGGTTTCTTTGTTCACCAACAATTTCGGTTGAAGTGCTTGAAAGATCGCTGACAACTGAGCTCGATGAAGCATGTGGAGTTTGTGCATTAGCAACAATCATCTGCCACATATTTTCAATATTTTGTTGTTGTTGTAGTACAACGGGAATATAGTCATGAAAAGAATCATTACGTTTTCGAGATGTATCCTCTTCCACTTTATAAATATCAATAACAGTGATCGAGTTTCTTCGAATATCTTTGCTTGCTTCATCTTCACGTTGCATATTTTCTCGAAGGATTTCATTCGTTGATGGTGATGTTGATTGGTGTCGATTTTTAGATTCTGCATTTGTTTCTTTTGTCGTCTCAACATTTTTCGTTCCTCTAGGCGCATTTTTTGAATTCCTATTATTAGCCTGTGAGTTACCATTTCGACAATGCGAACTGTTTTTCACGTTTGAGTGGATTTGATCGGATGTGTTTGCTGAATTGACGAATTGATCGTTTATAGGTTGTTGAGAGGAATTATTATTTCTCAGCTGATCCTGAAGGACAACAGGCAAATAATCGTGGAAAGAATCCTGTTGTTCGTGACAAATCTCCTCTTTCATTTTGTAAGTATCGATGATAATATTAGAAGCCATATCGCCTTCTTCGCCTATCTGTTAATCAGCGATTATAATATAAGGCATAAATCTTAATAACACACTCAAAAGCAAATTAATTATCGTTGCACCACAATTAATATTGAATTTTTACAGAAATTATTCCTTTACGCTTTACAAAAAGTTGGTTAAAAAGTTTCTTCTTGCTATCACGCTTTCATCGAATCGCCCTCACTTGTCACATATGAAAAGCGAAGAAGTTGGGAGATTCTAATGTGCCAATTGTCTGTATTTCGTGAGATAGATTCTTATTTCACATAAATATAAAAAAGAATCCACTTTTACCAATTCTTCACGTTCCTCTTCATTCACTTACAAATTTTCCACTCATTCATTACTCATTTTCTAATGAAAAATCCTCCCAGAAAGTGTTTAGAGATGATTTAGAAGGAAATAGTAAAAGAAAAAAAAACAAAATTCCCTATATTGCTTATAGCACTCAATATTAGTAAGAAGGGTATAGCTATAATGCTAGTTCTGCATGTATTCTAGCAATTTCTTTAAATGGATCATTAACCACAATTGTGATAGCAAAGTTTTGGCAATAAAGCTTATATATCAATTCTTATACTATTTCGTAATTGGCATATTTCCTTTTTTATTCCTAATTCTGGCATATCATAAAAAATTTGCCAATTATGAGAGCATTAACTATAATATAAAAATTACAATAGAAAATAGTCATAATGAATACAGCCAACGAGATGAATTACATAAATATCAGTGGAAACAAAACGAAACAATAATGTCGTCGGTTAGATTTTTGAAAAGATTATTAAACACATTGCTAAAGAATGCTTACGCGTATACTCTAATGCTTATCAGCACCTGAAAAAAAAGCAGAGAATGAGAAAAGACTATGCATAAAAAAACCCTGCAATGACGACTTGCTTGTGGTAAGCTAAGATTCATCTTGTCAATAAGTGAAGAGCAAACCAGATTCCGGCATATCATAAAAACTTGCCAATTATGAGAACATTAGCCATAATATAAAAATTACAATAGGAAATAGTCATAATGAATGCAGCCAACGAGACTCCCAACTACATTGCTTTCTTGTTTTATTATGCACTTAATGCACTGTACTTTTAATGGCATTGGAAAAATTCATTTGTTAACGAAAATTAATTAATGCAAATTATGAAGAGGAATAAACTCGGCAGTTTCGTTAATGAAATATATCTCGACCGAGAGAAGTTGAGCTACTCCTCTATGCTAACTGATGTGCTTTCATATCAGATGGTAATCGCATAACGAATGCCTATTAGCCAGTATAGATTTCACGAAATTCATATAAATCTTTCAACGTTTATTATTAGAGTGATTTCGGCTGAGATCTAGATAAAGTTTCTAACCCGACTTAAGCAACAAATAAAAACTAAGATTCGACTTGGAAAGTGAATGTTGGTGGATATGAGTTCCCTTTGCTGGCAAATTTTCGATTTTCTCGAAGCACTGATTAATAATAAAATTTGGTTTTTAAAAAGCAAAGAATTTCTTGTTTTATTATGCACTTAATGCGTTGTACTTTAAATTGCATCGGAAAAATTCATTTGCTATCGAAGATAATATTGTCGCTCATTAATAGCTCTGCAGCTCTTCTCATGGAGATAGATTTTTCATGAAGATAGTGTATATGTATTATATGTGCATGCTATGTCACAAATACAAAGTATAGACTCGCAACTATATTGCCTCTATAGTTAATAGTGGTGGATTGTTTATAAAACGAATAGCTTTCATTCATATGGCCTTCATAGTGCCAATCCTCCATCTGAACGAATTCACACTGCCTAACAATTTCTGCGTAGACTTGCAGAGGAAAAGAAATACGAACCGAAATGAAATTGTTTATGTGATATTGTCATGTGTGGCATAGTCGTTGACCGAAGATGTGCCCACATTTTCAGCGAAATTTCATTGGTGCTCATAGTTAACTGCTTTCAAAGTGCATAAATCAGCCATAAGCTTTATGTAAGAGTAAACCATATAATTAGGTTGTTCACTACCGTTTATTGCTGAGGCAACTATAGCTAAATGCTAACGATTAAAATACCACCATTGATGCATTCTTCATTTGAAGTCAACACATCACTCGCTAATATCATTGCACACTGTACTCTATCGTTTTGATTATTAACTCCAAGAATATTGCGCAAATGAATGCACTTGTTCTAAACTGTTGACGTGTTAAAAAAAAAACTCTCCAATTCAATGAATTGCAGTCAAATATGCAAATTTTACTCTGGTGTCACTTGATCTAAGAATGATTATATGAACGATGTTTAAATTTGCAAGTTCTCTTTTACGCCAAATTGTTGAGTAAACGCTACTGAAATATGCAAATAAGCGGGCAGGAGCATAAGCAAACACCTGAAACTTCTTTTTAGATAGTTATTTAACCTTTGGGTGGGCACCAATATAAGGAAATCTAAAAAATATAGCTAAAAAGTTTAAAACACGAATATGTGCTTTTAATGTGCGTTGAATGATTGGGAAAGTACATCGACATGTCACTAAATTCTAGCATGCAATCCTCAAGTTGTATCTGCCTTTCTAGGTACTTATGTTCAAAGATAAATGAAGTATTTATCATCAAATATTTATTCTTCGCTTTCTAATGAAAAGCTTATACAACTCAACATGTTCATCAATCGATTTATAGTCAATCGTTATCGGTTGTGCGATAAGATTGTGATAAACGCATAATGCTCACTAAACAAATTTGACAGCTGCATTTTGATAGACATTTGTATTCGAATAAAGAATTGGGGAAGACCGCCACTTGAAACAATATGCGCTTTTTATGACCATTTCATCACAATGCATAGCATATTATATTCTTCAACCGTGCGCATATTTGCATACTCCCACTGTTGAAATTTAGCAGGCCTACTATTTTCACTCGAAATAACCTCGCATATCTTGGTTTAATATAAGCAGTTTATCACTTGATAGGTCGCTGAAGTTTTGATTAGAAAATCAATATATGCAAATTTTTGTGTTTATTTTATAATGTAGAGCAAATAGATTTTAATTGTGAAACGAATTTAAATTCATCAAAAATTATGATAGAATAAATTTTTAATATCTTTTTAAACTATAGTTTGCGATTATTATAGCAGATATACACAAACATGTGTCATTTTAGAATGCCGAATGATGCACTCCTCTTTGAGAGAGAGGAAATCGTTGTAGAATTTAATGACACGAATTAACTATGAGCTTTTTCCTATTTGCCTATTTGGAGTGTGGTCATCGATTTTATAGGATGCAATGGCAAGAAAAATCAATAAAAATTATAAGCTAGAATCGTTCAACTTCCTAAGCTCGAATGTAGAAGTCGAAAATATTCGGCTGTTTTTAGGCCACTTTTACTATGTTATATAAACTTTGTAGTTTTTCCTAACAACAGTTCGCAGCATTGTCATTGCAATTTTTCACCCTGTCACCTTTTTGAAATTTCCACACGGCTATGTGAATTCTCTCCTCGTTCAATTCAAGAGACGAAGAGAGGACAATATCAGGATGAGACAAAAGACTATTTCAGGCCAATTCAGATGCAAACAACAGACAATATCAGGAGGTGAAAAAAATCAGCATGTAAAAAAACAGACAAATAAGTTAACATTAAGAAGTTGCAAAGCTATTGATGAAGGTTGAAAATCTATATTAATCTCAACCCAAAAATTACACATATTCAGAAAATTTCCTCCTATAGAACAGAAAAAATACGGAACATTCTAATCCTCTACCATTAAGTATTGAAAATTAAATCCACTTCCACAATATTATTCCCTAGAATGTGTTCATTAAAACAATAGATTTAGCGCAAATATTCAGTAGTAAATTTTTCGTTGAAATATTTTTCTTTCATTTTTTTTTACAACAATAGTGTGAAAAGTTGATGTACAAATTCTTCGCAGTACGGCTATATGTTTTGTATGAAATACTTGGGTAGTGAGAATTTTTTAGGTCGACAATCAAGTGGGTCGTTATAACCACATGGACGACACGCTGGAACGAGGTCATCATCAATAGACGACGTTCACTTCCCACAACAGCGCTTCGTTTTCGCTCTTTTCAGCAAGAATTTTCATGACTTTTATTTTGCCATAAAATTAGAGCAATAGGATATAATGAAATGATTTTATATTTTCCTTGAAATCTTAACTAAGAAAATTTTTTGAATCGTTTTAATCCTTTCTTTGATAGTTAATGATCTGTAAAATATGATCGGCACTCCTATATGCCGATCATCGGCCGATTCAGTCAACTGATGAATGAATTAGGATGGAGGATTCAGCTTCATATCGATAGAGCCATATAGAGTTTGAAAGTAAATCTGAAAGGATGCTCGTGTCATTCTCATATTGTTCATATATCATAGTGTCGCTTCGTTGATAGGAATGATTTCGACGAGATATTCACAGTGAGTGTATCTTTCAGTGCGTCGAGAATATTATCGCTATGATGAAGATGCTATTATTAACAGGTAGGCTAGCATTTCTATTACATATTTCCTGACTTTTATTCAAATCCATGCATTTAGCTAAAAAGCTGTGTCAATCTACTTGTTTGCAGCCAATAATTCTCAAAAATTTATACCATCTAATAGATTTTTGTACATTTATTAGGCATAAAATGTAAGAATTGCAAACTTTTCAAAAAGAGTATTTTAGTTGTGTTGCTTTTTGCATCTTTCTTCAACGATGCATCAACAACGGTAATCGATGATCAGGCATATCCGAAATCATCCGACAATTATGGCATAAAGAAAACGTCGAAATCACCACGAACTCGAATTGAAACAATCGCCAACGGATATATTTGTTCGCTTTGTTCTCAGGTGGTTTCCGCAACCAAAGATCTCATAACTGATCATCAGGTAGTGTTTTTACCTTGACTAGCAACTTACAGTACTTTGTTTTGATTACGATAATCAATCTGTATTACTGCAAAATATTTTAGAATGTTGACTTCATATTAGCATGATTGAATGTGTTCATTGATTAGCAAACAAATACACTTTATTTACACCGTAAACTTCTTGTTAATGATGCAGAAATATTTTTTTTAGGGAATGTTTACATGAACCAGTTGGATGTGCCATTTTTTTTCAAAGTGTTGCAATGTGGTTGAAAAATTCATCTTTATATTCAAAGAGTTTCATGAATAATAATATTCATCTACATCGACGGCTGAATTTTATGAGATAGATGAGATATTCTTCAAAAATATCCTTATTTATGAGGTATTATTGAAAATTTTCAAAAATAAATTTATCTTTAGCATTAACGACCGCTAAATAGCCAACTATAAGCAATAAAATTATAAGGCTAATTAAGACTCAACATTATAGTAGGTTCCAAATTTGTGGAAAATATTCGCTTACAAAGAAGTGAACGCTTAAGTAAAACCTTTCTTGTATACGCTGTTGAATCAAAATATCTATTCTTTTAGCGATTATATTAGTGCACTTTTTATTAGATTTGCGAAATGAGTTAAGAGATGCTGCTTTATCAAGCATTCAGAAATCTTCGACTATCCTTCCTAGAAGCTTTTGCTATCTAGCCGGAAATATTGCTTGTATTTAGATTTATTTGTAAATAATAATGCTGTAATTTTTATTGCTTTTAGTTTAAAGTCATAAATAATTCATAAACAGGACTTTAACAATTGAAAATATATACAATCATTGATAAACATCAAATCTGCATATAACCACTAAGTTAATGTTGCCGTTAGCCGAAAGCGTTACAGCGAAACTTCTATGGTGTATTTCAGACGCGGTGGAGTTTTGGAAAATGATTGTTTTGTAGGCAGAGATCGATGAGGTGCTCGAACAGGTTTGTTACAAACTTTTCAACAAACACCCATCCGAAGAGGCTGCCTGTGAAGCGTTAATCAAACAAGAACTACCATATATTGTCAATCTCATCGAGAAAGGGGTACAACCAACACAAATTTGCACAAATCTTGGACTATGTTGATGTTGCACTCTTTATCCCTCATTCCCCTCTCTCTCCATCAACCTCAATGTCCTTCAACTCACCAATCGTTGTTTTCTGTTCACGAATAAAGCTTCCGAGGATTACGAGTCTTTTTTCAGTTCATAAACACAAAAGATAACCATATTTGATGACTGCTTATATTCATGATTATGTATATTTCTTGAACCTCAGATTGATTAATTCGTAAATAAAAACAATCCATAGACACATTGAAGTTATTAGTCAACCAACTTCACACATTCAGCTAGTCATGGTTTCACAATAAATTCACTTAGACTCTTCTCTGAAATAAGGAGTCTAAATGAATTCTTAGAAGTTTTCTTAGGAATCCTTGCATATTAGCATTAGTAACAGTGACATTTCTTTGAATATTCAAAATCACCAATCCCGCATTCTATAAATTAGCATTTGTCCTTGAATTTTTGAGTATTAGACATATGTGAGTGGTAAGAAGACTACAACAGCTTATTATTATGATCGATGCACAAATTTAGCTGATAAAAAGCAGATTTTCAATATTTAATAAAAATAATTTCTTTAGTAAAAGTTTCGATCGCATACAACTTATGTTCAATGCTCGCCGATATCTTCTATCAAAATTGCTATATTACGTACGGACGAAACCACCGTGACCAAACGAAGTAAATAACTACCAACATCCCCCCTCCCTTCCCCTTTCCTTTTCCTACCCTCACCCTCCCCCATAATCAGCGACTTCACGCAGCAAAGAGTTTATGAGATAATAATAGCGACGGAAGATGAAAGGAGGGAGGAGGCGGAGATGAAGCGAATAGTGGCATTAGAACCTCAAAAAATCGTAAAAATTTGCGTTTATTTACATGTTTGAAAACATCCTTTTGACTTTTTATCACACCTCATCCGACCATATGAACATTGGTCGTCGCTAGAACGATACAAAACAGGGAACAAAAAAGAGCACTTTCGAACAAATCAGCATTCTAAAAATTTCCATAAAACATGAAATTATCTAAAAATTGCCTAAAACTTTTTCTTTTTCACGTGCAAGCTGATGATTGAGATGACAATATTTCTGCAAAAGTTGAAAAAATTTAAGACGCTTAGGAAGAAAGATGAAAACTCAACATTGCCTCTACATAGCCACATTGCTAATCCTATGTAAAGTGCTCTAGCACTTGAGCACCCTCCAAAAGAACACTTTATTGCATTTCAACATGACGGTATAAACACTGGGAAGATTGTAATGCCAACTGATTATACGCATCCATTTTTTAATAGACTTTACTAAAACAGTTTCAAAAAGTGCTTAAAATACTCTTGAACAATTCTAGTAACTTCAATAAATAAGTTAATTTGATTTAGTAACTTAATTAAACTTCTAGCAATTTAATTTAGTAACCTTATTAAATAGCAGTAACAAAATCAACTGAATGACAAACAATAGTAGGGCTGACATCACACGTAGATATAACGCATCACTGAGCAAAATGATAGCATATGAATAACGAACGAATATTCGTTTCAATGTGGGAATATGGGGGAAGCAGAATAGGGCAAAATAAGAAAATAAAACATACTTTTCAATAGAATCTAATGAAATAAGAAATGTGGATTTAACTTCCCTCTTCATCTCTCTAATTTTTACTCTCACAGTTTGGCTATTTGTCGATCTTTTCATATCTTTTTGCTATGAGCTTAATAATAATACTACAGAATAATGATCCCATTTCAACAAGAACAAATACACACACACACACACACACACACACACACACACAAAACAAAGCAAAATAACAACTCTTCAATAGCAACGAAGGTGTGCGATGCGAACAACAAAAACAATTGAGATCATTTAAATAAAAATGAACGAAAAACTACGATGCCATCGAAAAAAAAAAAAAAGAACAACACAAATATTTCTTCTCAATAACAATTTCCAGCGACTTCAAAGTCATATATAACCTGCAACCGTTATCACCTTTTCGAAACTCACAAATCCGCTCAACATTTACCAAAGATTAGATGAACACGATGAGGCAATATTTGTTATGTGAACATCGAGACATACGGCCCAATCAAATTCATCAAATCCATTCAGTATTATTGTTCGACCCCATTTCCAACAATGCTGCATTTCAGAGGTAATGAATGTGATATACATTAGTGGCTGATATAACTGAACTACTTGCCATACTAATGACTTATAATAACGCATAGCCAATAATGCATTGTCATATCGAATGAATATTTATTTCTTGCTTTTAGCCTTCTTTTTCGTATCCATTTTAGGTGCCTCAAGTTTATAACCATTCATTTCACACCATCCAATCGGGAAAATATTGTTCGACCTGAAATATGCAAGAACAGGCAATACTTATACAGTTAATTCACATCATATCACTTTGAAAGAAATTCATAAGAAATCAAATCGGTTCACACAACTCACGATAAAAAATCAAATCTGGGAGCTTTCATCACAACAAAAATTCCAAGTTCATGAACATTTTCCACTGCACCAATGTGTTCCCTTATATACTTAAGAAGTCATAATCGTACACCTGTTAAGCCGAATATATGATGGAACTACACTAATAAGAGAGAAATATAGGAGGGAACAATTGTTTAGCCTCGGGAAGGGTAAATGGACCTCCCTCATTAAAGCTACATCAGCACTCATCAACTGGCACAGAAGAATGACGCACCATATCTAGTCTGTCTGTAGCCAATCCTGCCAAATATCACAGCAAAAATATCATTGTAAGGTGATCTTATAAGGAATTTCACTCACCCTTCTATATTTGTGACGACCATCCTCTTACCTTAGATAAGCTTTAATCCAAGAAGCACACAAAAATAACTTTCAATCATTACAAATACAATATTATATTTCACTTTAAAGTTATTTCGCCTTCATCTAACTATACCAAGCAAATGTGTGTTCATTATCATATATATATATATATATATATATATA
>JAAVTS010003650.1:0-17718 GCA_022845575.1 Baylisascaris ailuri | reverse complement strand
AACAGTGTTACTACTCATATTTGATCTATAAACAATAGCCTTCTAGCTAGATACATTTGTTAATGACTCGAAGATGGACAGAATTTATGACTTGGTCATTGAAGCCACATAAGTCCTTTTCACTGTAATCCTTTTAGTGGTAAACACCATGGATTGCAGCAAACGGTTCGAGGCAAAGAAACAGCCTCGTTCAGGGGCAGGCTATAAATTCAGGTCAAAAAATATCCGAAGCGCTTCTTTCCTTTAAGCGCATCTACCTTCCTATAAGGGATATGAGCTGACAAATTCTGCAAGAAACGCAATTGCACTGTGCCGATATGCTACACAGAGGGCGATCGGCAATGTGGTCGCCACATAAGATTTCCCTCAAACAATGCATGAAGGAACAGACCTAATACACATAGCGACTATAAAACTGTCAATGCAAGACGCTCGGATCATTTAGTAGGTGATTTAGCGCCCCGCTTCTAAGGCAAAATGTGCAAAATAAAGCCAACTCGGTTGACCTATCACAGCTGCGTATGTATGATCATCTTGCATGTGCATATTTTTACTAGTGACTCTTATGTGGAAAATAGCCTTCTCACGCACCCTTTTAATAATTAATGCTATCGTCGAAGAGAAAAGCCGCGATCCAGTTGGAATTCCTCCAAATTCTAGTGTGTTGCTCTGATGCAAATCTGCACCTTCCACTGGGATTATATTTCACATACTGTCAATGTCATGTTATAGGTCAACGCATAAGTGCAACCTCTACTTCTGGTGATTTATACGCTTATCGAATTCGAATGCACTAATAATGAGTCGAAATATCGGCACACAGGTAAAGAATGCTGTTGACAGCTGGGTCAGAAGCTGAAAATCGACAACACACAAAGCAGCTTACACTTATATCAACGTACCATCATCAATACCAGAAACCTGTCAGTTACCGCAAAAATAGAATTTTCCTCTACGAATTTCTTCTCTTCGCAACTGTTATGGCGGCGTTATATGTCTAGCAGCAAATAATAATACGCCTTATACGCTAATTTAATAAAAGGATTTAATCGTGATGCGAATACGATTAGAATTCATGACAGAATGAAGTGGGGTAATTCATCAATACTCCTTCACGTACACCAAACTATAGTGGCAGCTAACAGAATAACAACAGTACTACGGAGGACATTCTTTGCAAGTATTACGTGGTACCTACTCAACAATTTTTAGTGCCGATCCAGTGGTGCTTTCAACGATAACGAACGTGCATTAAACGACGATGACGCCTAGGCAACTGCCATGTTAGTGAGTGCGCAGCTCTCAAGCACTAAATGAGGCCACTCTTATCTAACCCATCTAATGCAGCACTTTAGCTGTTTATGTACAGATGCTACTGCATGGTAGCGCTATACGTGAGGCGACACCGTCTGCTTATATACGCTCAAATGAGATGAGTGGCAAACAGGAGAGGAAATGGAGAATCTGAAGATTACACCCACTCAAACCGACGAGTTTTTGGCACTGCCAAGGAATAGAAACTTAGCTCATGATCTATCTTAGGTTACAGCAAACTTCGACAACATGATGGTTGCAGATGGGTACTTGGAACGGATGAAAGACACAAGCGCGCCAACGAATGCATAGATTCGGGTTGCCAACAATAGCAGCAATAAAGAATAAAAGCAAATCAGAGCAAAAGCAAAAGGACGATTACAATTCCTTCGATACGAAAAGCGTCAACGACAATTGAAAGTCGTTAAAAATGCGATATTTTTAGGCAAAGAGAAGACCGTATTGCTCGATTTCTGTGCACAGCATATGCACCGTAGCCTTTTCGACGACCATCTTTAGCTTGAGCAAAGAACCAGATCTTTGAAGAAAACGAGTCAGTTTCNCGTAGCCTTTTCGACGACCATCTTTAGCTTGAGCAAAGAACCAGATCTTTGAAGAAAACGAGTCAGTTTCTTTATTTATTTATTTTTTTTGAAAGCTCAGACCGTCATTGTTTGAATAGCTAACGCAAAAAGATCAACTAGCGGCGATGTAAATGTATGATGCATTTGAAGCTCAGTGTGTAATCATGGTCATTATGCAGCGTTCAACAGAATCTCTCTAACAGTGTCCTTTTTGTTTAATTGCTTTTTGTGGCCCCGTTTGAGGACCCAAAATTACTCTAGAACCCCACATGAACTCTTAACTCTTAACCCCGCACGCTTCAACTCTTAATCGCAACAGAATCAAGAAGTCGTCTGCTATATGCACTTTCGAACACAGTGCCCAGTTACAGGCATGCGAACGGAATTTTTGTCCCATCCTATATTATTGCCGTTTCATTCCGAAAATTTGGATACATCACTAATGACAATCCAGTCGAACTGAAACAACCAACTCATCTCTTAAAATGAAATGTGTTTCCTTCAGGAAAAGTGCTCGTTACCTTCTGAAAAAAAAAATCACGTGGTAAATTTCTTAAATTAAAAAAAGTGACTTAGCGTGATTTCAAAATAGCGTGGAGGTACCACGATATTATGACTCACAACCTTACTACCGCTTGAGAACATTCGGTGTGATGACCGTCTAGAGCTTACTGAATTAAAAGTAGGAGAGTGCACACGTTAAGCAAACATTTGCATATTTACACAACACGAATACAAACATTTAAAAAGCTAAAACTCTTCTCTAAAAAAGCTTAATGTAAATTAAAAAAAAAAAAACTCTTCTCTAAAAAGCTGCTTTTTTATCGAAAAAAACAGCTAAAGTCCTGAGGGAAAACAGAGAATACGCATGTTTTCCTCCATATAGTAGCTTCCATATTCTCATATCCGACCTATCAAACCTTAAAATTCGACGCTGAATTAAACGAACAAAGAAATTTAAAGCATTTCTTTTGACGAAGCCGTAAAGAATGGATGAAATACAGAGAGAAACTTGTTTTGTCAGCAACACCATAGCAGTTTTTTCACTCGAGAAGTGAATCAACGAAGATAGCAGAGCAGAGTTTAAGGGGATGCGTACATAAAAACGAACATATTTCAGCAGCAAACTGCAAAAGAAGAATGAAATAATTTGTTTCCTGAGGCAAAAAATCGAGCAGTTTTTTTTTCAGACGAGTATTTTAGCCTTTGTAAAGAAGATAGAATTGTTAATGAAATGTTTAGGAAGAAGCCTCTCGGAGGCGTGAATAAACATCGAAACAAATCGTCACTGATCAGATGCGATCGGTATCCTCCGCCTCACTAACAAACACAAGCAATGCTGCCAAAAAACGAAAGCGATTGTTCGGACGTGGGACGAACGAACGCCATAACATTTCGCGAACAAAAAAAGGAGTCTAAACCATAGGGTATCGCTTTTCCGATGGTCCATTCAACAATGACTAATCGTCATGCGTAACCGCACAGCATGGCATCGCATGTTTAGCAGCCATTTGCATAATATCACATGCAAGCAGCTCACACAAAACTGTGTTCAATAAGCTATCAAAATCTGCAATCTAGAATAGTCAAGAAAATCGACCAACATCGCTCCACAAGACGAAAGAAGACGTTGAGGATTCTGGAGATATCACAGAGACACTGATAACTTTAACCGTATTAGTATAGCACCGCTTTAACATGAATTGGTTCTTAACGATCAAAAAACGAGCTCCTCTACATTCAAAAATTTCCATCGCCGAAGTGCACATACAAAGCATGTCGGTTTATCGTTCCGACAAGAACATTGAAAGTGAGTGAAGTTGCTTACTCAGCTTCCACTCGCTGAAACCTTTCACATTGAGTGCAAATTGAGAGTTAGTGAGCCGTTCGGTAGACTCTAGAGAAGACAACAAAAGATATATATTAGGTACGCCTCATTAACAAGGAAGCCTAATTTTTTTTCTCTCGCAGAAATCAGTGTTCCTCCATCTTCAGCACTTTGTGACGATATGTCAGCTGTTAGCTTTGAGCTATTTATTGCTCATTCAATGGTGCAAAAAATTTTTGGCATTTCTTAGATGCGTTTTTCTTTGTTGCTTAAAAAACTCATCGCATCTTCTTTAATTCTAAAATAATCTTTGGTGCTAACACTTTTTTTTTTGATTCAATGAAAATTTCAATCACATTTTGCTGCTTTGCATTTAGTACTTCGAAGAGAGAGATTTCTTGAAAATGTTTCTCAGCATCCCAAATTTGAGAGAAACTGCGCTCCGATTAGCAATTTAGAATGTGGTAAATGGTCAAGAAGAAAATTAAAAACATGTTACGCTCACAGTTTGGTTCTTTATTGATGATACTATGATAGCCACATTTCAGCAATTTATAAAGAACTGAAATTTCGTAAAAGAAACTGCAATTGTTTTCCTTTTTTCGATACTATTTTAACCATTCAAATTGAGCTTCTTTTATACAACCATATTTATGGTGAAATTAAATACCAATACAATAACAGAATTATTGGTAAAATCAGCTGTTTAAAGTTGCGGTAAAAAGTAATGGATGTGAGGAAGACATGACGTATGCATCAAGGGATAATTAATCAAAGCCACCTTGATCAAAATTTTTCGAGTTGGTTAGAAAATCTCTCTCCGAAATATAAAAGCCTCTTGAAAGCTTAGAGCATAGATCGCCAACAACTTTGCCGATTTTAAACGACTCATATGCAGTTCAATGGTCGTTTGATTCTTACGAATATTCAATGAGAAACGAGAAATTAGACATTCATTCACACAACGCAGATATCTGATCAGTGATGTATGGATGGATGGAACATTAAAAATGCCGATCTTTATCTCCATCATGAATCTCATAGAGGACAACGGCTATGCGTCACCGATCAACAATATGCAATAGAAAGTGGTTCGAGCAAATTGTGACAGCTAGATAATAAATTCACTGAATGACGCATAGTATCGACGATATTTCACATTTCCGAAATGGTATTCTTGGGGAATGTAGATTGATATTTCTACTGTGACCAATAAAAAATTGTGAGATTCGTTTTCTTCAAACTATATAAATGCAAAAGTGAAAGAAGGAATCTGTGTGTTCGTTTAATAGCTCTTACTCTTCCAACAAAGTATTCTGCTTCCCACCTTTTTTCCGGTCAGGAAAATTTGATATATAAAAATTCAAATCTATCTTCGAAGAAGGAATAAAAATAGAAGCGATATTATCTGCTTGTCTATTTGTCAATTGAGATGTAGCAGTAGCAAAAGAGTGTTACGCTTCTTTTTTTTTCCGTTTTATGATGCGATTTGCACGATTGTTGCACTGAATTCGATCTTACATCAAGACATTCAAACATGAGAATTCCACTGGAATTCAGCTACAAACATCATTCTAGGTGATCAGGTATGCTCATTCTCATCTAACAACTATAACATTTAAGGATTTATTAGAATACAAGTCGATGAAAAGTTTCAATACCCATCGCTTATGTAGGCATACTGATAGGAACACATACGATGGGTTGGATTTATCTGTCTACATTCTTAAAGTGGATCGTCCAATGTTTTTTTGTAGCGTTCTTTAACTTTGACACAAATCCTTGCTTATCATGATCAAGAAAGTTGGATGTATGGGATCGAATTTCAATCAGAAATTTAACTGCAAAATGTACAAAAAAAAAAAACAACAGCAAAATATTCCGCCACTAAGTGAACAACCAATGGAGCTGACGTAAAACTAAACGCTCCCCTCTCATATACCCCTTCCGCAAAAAGTTTTAGCCGCTCACCATAGATGCCAACCAGAGTGCGACCGCAACCATAGTGCGATGTCACATCGAATTTCGTCCATGCAGCAATAAAAACTAGTTTTTCTGTCTACGATTAAACGACAGCATTTCTCGACTATTCATGCAATGTTGCTCACGCAGATATTGCACGTCAGTATAAGCACCATCAAAGCAGATGACATCTTGTTTCCACTGAATAAACTTATAAACTCTCAGGATAAATGCGCATTACTTGCCAATAGCAACATTTCGGATGAGTGCATGCTTAGAGCATCTCTAGCCGCAAGTCAGCAATTCACTCCATCTTGAACGTTGTAGTTTCATTATGCGTATAATCTCGATTGTGGTCGTTGAGTGGAACCGAATCTGATGAGTTTTGGTTAACAACAACGCGGCAATAGCTTATTGCGTGCAGTTGAACTATGCGCAACGAAGTGCGTTTGCGTTATATTCGATCAGCGCCCCTTCCTGCATTAGTTGCTTATCAACAGAACGCATCTGCTTCTCAGACTGCTTTCAAGATCGTTTATATAAATGCTTTATCGGAAATTATTCGTTTGGTGAATCAGAGTCTTGTCTATTCGAGTGTTTCTGCTTCATTATCCTCCCGAAATCGGAACACAACTTATGCTTCGACTGTTTTTCAATCATAGCTTGATCAATTTTGTGATAACTCCCACAATTGTCGCTTTGATTTCTAAATCATATTTGTTCTATCTTATATACTGCATGAACCTCCGAAGAAACGTGGATCATTTTGTTTAGAAAAGTCCTCGAAATAGGTTCAACGTCCTTGAAAATGATGAATTACAAGCGTCGACAAGGTGCGAACACATCACACAAAGCCCCACTGCAGCGTCCTCCACTATTAGGCATAAGTCCTCTGATAGTATTCTCTAAAGTGAAACGAAGAACAGCAAACAAGAAGAATCGAAATAAAGGCACAAAGAAAACGACGGAGCATTTGTTCTTTTAGAGAAGTCATTTTCCGTAGATTTCACATTATGGAAGAAAAACAACGGTTGACTTGTGGGATCTCGAAATAATTTTTCACTAGTAAAAACCATCCAATAAGCGGAAACTGTATCCTCAGTACAAACAGCCGTCAGCGTAATAAACGAGTGCCAAAAATTGAATAAACCATTCAGTAACGAATAAGTTTTCAAGACATTTTTTCCATGATTCCACGAATGCACTCCTCAGGAATTATTATCCCAACAATCGGTTGAATGTTTCAATTTCTTTGCTGTTTCGAAGTAGATTTCTTTTTCTCAAGTACCGAGCTATGCTAGAAGAATTTCCCTCATACTATCTGCTAATATCACTATTGATAAAACGTTTATAATGCTCAGTCGAAGAGGAAAAAGCGTAATGCATCGTACGGAAAGTTGGCTGAAGAAGGTCAAGTGTACGTTGATAATATGCTCATCATCAGAAGTATAAGGCCCTTCCATAAACGTATAGTTATAATCCCCTTCTTGCGCAAAAGAACTAGTGGGAGACCATCAGAAAAGGTTGGAGATAAAGTGAGTCGCCACTCGCTTACCACCTTAAATAGCAGACTAATTTGCTTGTTGTCCGAGCAGTCAGATTAGCGGCTCTTCAGTGGGGCCTTATTAAATATGTAAATTCAACAGTAAGAGCAGTTAAGAACAGTTCAACAATCTGAATGTTACTTAAGTATGCAGATAAGAGGCCAGACGGATACATACTAGCAAATGCGCACGGATTACCAACAGCAATCACTATATAAACTTTACGCGAACGAGAATGACGTTTACATACAGAGATGCATCAGAAGTCAGTCGAGCTAGCTGATGCAAAAATTCATTAAGACAACACATAAATACAACGAATATATTCATCAACGGAAACGATATTGCGGATGACTACTTCCTTCAATTAAAACTTCAAAACGAGTATAAATTTCACATCGTTCTCTCCTGAAAAGTTTTTTTTCTTTTTTTTACCAGAACATTAAAGATTGAATTTTATAGTTGAAACTCGCTAAAGATATATTTTGTGTATATCTTGAAATAGCGCTCATAGAATGGGTGGCCTCGACAACAAGCTATAATTGTAGTGCGATGCGTCGGTTTTATATGGCGCTCTCACATAGTCTACAAAATCACAATGGAAAAAATTCGCAAAAAGTGCCCTTTTTCGCAAGCAGTAATGTCAGACAACAAATGCATTGTGCGGAGTCAACAACTTTTATGCGTTTTTGCGGATTTACGTTTAGAAAATGCACTAGGGATACGTAGTGCCTTTACATACGTATATTATGAGTGCCTCTCCCTTTGGAAGTTCCATTTCGAAAACCATTGAAACTGAAATTTTCAACTTTAACAGATACGATATGCGCAGATGCTTTTACATGATCTGTTGAATTCAAAAGAAGTTGTAAGCATTTTATGAGTTTTATGGTAAATATAATAAATTTCACACCGTTATGATCACAGAAAACTTAATTCGGTGCAAAAGAATTGTACCGCCTATCGGTCGATCAGAATATGGAAGCATTAATATGTGAATTCAATCACTTCGGATATTAAATATGCGAATATGTTATGCAAAAACACCTCACATTAAAATCTCTACCATTCTTCTCCATTCATTAAAGGATAATCCGATCTAAAATTCACAGCTAAAAGCAGAAAACCTGCCAATAACATGAAAACTTTGCGCAATTCTGCATTGAGCCAATTGGTTTTACTTAATTTGCAAGAAAGCAATGTGCACAGATTTATTCGCTACTCAATGTATCACTCATACTATACTGGTCTCGAAATATAATATATAGATGACGGTGAAGAAAAAGATTAGATGAAGACAATGGTGAATAGGAATTGAATTGAAAAATGGCCTGAGAGGCGAACAATATCTTACGCATTGCGTTTCCTCCTTACCAAATTCGTATTGATTGCCGTAGAAAAATTTGTTGGGATAACGTACAGTTGGATGAATCGAATTTTCTTTATTAAATTTTGAAAATTCGCTTTCTTTGTTGCAATCACAACGATTGCATATCAAGTAGTCTCAGTTAATTCACTCACTTTACTGTCGTGTAACGTAACCTCGCTAAAGTTTGTGCACAATAAAAACCGCATAACATTGACTGGCACCAAAGTGAATGGTCAAGAAGCTGGAAGTGACCTACGCAACAACCGAAACTGCACATTTTTTGCAGAATTACTCACTGTCTTATAACAACGCTAGAAAGCACTCCTGAAGACGTGTTCGAAAATGCGGATGTTTTTGACCTAGTGGGATAAAGCTCTTCCTCATTTATTTCTAGATGTGAAATTTCATGACAATTACTATCTAACTACAAGGATTTCTGGAATGTTTGGCAATGCACCAAAAATGGGTACGCTCACCGATTCTCTTAACAAAAGCGCATCCATAGCTTTCTTCGAAGAGCAAGTTTCGTGACCACCTGCTATATTACAACAAAAGTCACGAGGTCTTTCCTACAATTCTGTCAGCCTTGCAAAAGTGGCGTTGCTGTGTAAATCTGCGAACTGATCCTTCACCTAAATCGCAGTCGGTCGCACAGGCGTTCCTGGTACCGTTTAAGCTGGCAGCTAGTGCATTAAAAAGGTGTAAATTCTACTACGAGTTCAAGAGCTCAATATGTCAATGAAGTTTCGTAACAGGATTACTGGACAGATGGATTAATGCGAAACTCAGCGCCATTCGATTTTCAACTGTTTCAAGCGGGTATATAGAGCAATGAACTGATGTCACGAAATCTGCTAAAAGGCTAACTTTAGTAGCAGACTTATTTTACATAGAAATCCCTAAAAATTAAAAAAAATAGTTATAGGGCTATCATACTTTGGCTTCGAAGTAAACAAGAAAGCGCTAAAAAATTTTCTTCATAAAATTCTTTTTCTTATACTCCCACTTTACATCGTCAGTTCACTAGTTAATAAGTGCAACAAAACAATTGAATTTGCAATTATTTTACCGTTTAAAAAAAAAACTGCCGACGCTTAGATATATCAATTCTCCACTAAGAGAGTCATTAATTGCCCAATGAATCGATAATCGTCATATATATCCTAGCGAAGAATAAAGCCATAATGGTAAATACGCAAATTTGAAACTAGTAAAAACTAAGTAAAGGCAAGAAAAATTGTTGCACATTATGTCATGAGTGCTGTGTTCTCGGTGAATGCTTCAGATATAGAAACATTTTTTTTGGAAGCCTACAAACTTAACGTTTCAGGCAATTTTCAAATATTAATGTTCCGTCAGAACGACTATATTACTCGCACTAAGTTTAAGACTAATGCTCGAATGTCAGAAATTCTCTTTCAATGTTTTGATGTTAGAAATTATGAGATGCTGAAATTTTCGGCAATCATTTAAATCTTAGAACACTCTGTCCACCCAAATTTGTGTTTCTCATGTGCTGGTTTCTGGGGAAAGGAGGTGCTAGAGATAGGTCGGAATTTCTAATGAAAATATTTTGCTAACTGAGCAGAGGGATAGTGGAAATAAACCTCAGCTCAAAGCAACCTAATATGCCTACTCACATCTTAAAAGTTTGGGAAATTCGTATCTAATTAATCCAAAATGTTAAAAACGCAATTTATTTTCGGAATTATCGCATAAGTGAGAGAAATAATTCACCTTCTTGAAGAGAAACGTAAACGAATGACCTCGTGAAAAAATCAATACGACGAGGGGAGATTTTCAACACACGAAGAGTTCTGCGCAT
The DNA here is from genome assembly GCA_022845575.1 of Baylisascaris ailuri. Classification (NCBI taxonomy): domain Eukaryota; kingdom Metazoa; phylum Nematoda; class Chromadorea; order Rhabditida; family Ascarididae; genus Baylisascaris; species Baylisascaris ailuri. Next base: position 7,292 of record JAAVTS010003650.1, on the reverse strand, counting down.
GAAAATATGCCTCTCACACCTTTTTTTCACTCTTTTTTTCCATCACACATTTTCAACGGGTTACTTTTTGTTTCTGAAATCCAACATTTCTTGCATAGTACCTATAAAATGAAGTATTTCACAAGTTTATTTACGACCTAAGTTTGACGACTTTTCTAGGCAACCTACCTCTACTTTCAGGAAATCACTCTGCTGAAGGTCCACTTCTACATTTTGCGCAATAGGTGAAGAGTAATTCTGTTACAGTAATGTTGCTCACATACCTTCAGCACGTTTGAGTCTTAGAGCATAATGCTTCAAATAACGTACTATCTATTCGTAGTAGGCTATGAAATGAAACGCTGAATTGTTAAACTAGTACAAGAATTCAAGAAGAACGAGTATCATAACAGCGTTACTAATACATACACTGAACGTCTCAGATTCTCAGTATAATTTTCGAAGGGAAGCTTCCTTTACTTGCAACATTCTCAGTATAATTTTTGCAAAAATTCTCTCTCCAAATGGGGTAGCTTCAATAAGAAAAAGACTTGGGCACTCTGAAACATTAGAGTCGAGAGTAGGAGGTGATTCCTCATATCTGAAACGATGGGTTCTCAGATTACAAGTTTTGCTGGAACTGGTAAATTAAATCTCTAGTTGAAAAATGGTCATTAGTGGATAAATAGAGCATTCAAATTATTGGATTTTTGCAAAGAAAAAAAAAACAGAAGCATGCAAAAAGAAGAAAAAATTGACAACCTAATTCACATGTGATCTTCATTTGCGTGAAATTAATGGTCAGTGTTGTAAAAATAGTTAACGCAACGAGCGGAATGTAAAAGAGAAATCACCTAAATTGCTTTGCGCATTCCTCTATTTGGTTGCTGCACTGAAACCTGCTCTCAATTTATGTGTGCGTCGTATACGTTCGTTCGATCGTTTGTGAACATCTCTAAAGTACGATGTTGCCCGCTTATTTTAACTAATGCTTGAGAAACGAGTCTTCATCGTCATAGCAGACAACACTCAGCAAAATGTATCCCTTGGAACAGTCGGGAGGCTCAAGTGCAATTACTAATTAATATGAATGGCGGCATTTTTCGGTAGAAGAGCAGGTGGTATGTTTTTATTTCCATTTCAAAAAAAAAAAAAAATCGATGCAATTATTTCGAAATTGGATGAAGAGATTGCAGTTTTAGTATAATTTCAAAAGTGCAAATATTGCATTAGTGAATTATTGCATCGGCGCTCGATATCCTCTCTTAAAGCATTAACGAGCATTTTATTTCGTCGTGATGTCGGAAGCGTGTGCATCATCGGAGAAAATGAGAATTCGATTGAGCGTTCACATGGGGGAGTTAATAAGTTGACTGCTGCCCGAACATAACTCTCGCTGAAGTAAGCTTTCTACATAGGACGCTTATAGTCACACAAAATGCACTTTATTATTTTTGGATTACTTTAGAAGGCAGACTACCAACTGATGATATGCAAGTATGTAAAATTATGTGAAAATTAAGTGCCACTTGAATCAAGCACGGATAGACAGCAACTGATGAGAGTTTTAAATAAGATCATGACCATATAATTTCAACTGACAGAAAAGTGAGCATTGTGAAAAGAAACAGCTCACGAGTCAAACTTAGTCTCCCGAAGGGAGAGGGAAGGTGAGGGTTGAGAAAGAGGAGAGGAACTTGTCCGTGAGGTATAAAATCATCCGAGTGCAGTTGGATCTACTTACCATAAACGACTGCTTCATTCTGATCCCATAACAAACAAGTCTCATATAGCAGTCTCCTTCAGTTTTTCAAACTCCACAAGCACACTATATGTGTACCGGGTATTAAGCAAACTTCTTGCTTTCAACAACTATTTCAGATCACTCAACCTTGAAAAGAATGTGCATCTTTGCGTGAAAAATAACGCTCCTTAAACCTCATTTCTTTGAGATAAAACAGCAAGAGGTACAGAAAAATTCATTCGAAAAAAGCTGGAAACCAAATTTATGGTGCAAGGATCTACCAATTCAGTTTGAAGATATCAAAGCAATAAAAGGAGATTTATAACTACAAGGGTGGTAGCGCTCTCTTCTTATTTTGGACTCCTGTTAGGAAAAGACTTTCTTCAGGTAAATTTTAGAAGCAAGCTTGCCCATTCAGAAAATTTACAACTTTTTTTCACTAGTACTAATTCATTTCCTTTGTTTTCTAACCGAAGTTCAAAATTTTCAACGAAAGCCTAATTTATCATATTACATTGGTTCATTCTGTCAGCATTTAAATGTTTCGGGCAATAAATAACAAGTCAAAAAGAAATATAATTGTTTTAAGCACCTGTGAAACTTTACTTGAATTTGAGATGTTTCCATGTCACTCAACTTGGAAAACAGGAAACGCCAATAGAACTGTGTGGTGGAAATTTTGAATTAAGGACTGACCACATGCACATGAAGTAGTGAGGTAGAAAATATTTGATGAACTTTGCGCCCGAGTAGTAGTTTAAAGAATATCGAGAATAACTCTTCGCACAGCTGTCGTACCAAACAGCCAATTAAACATTTACGCTCAACATCCTCTTGGCCATTACATTATATAACAACAACAAAGCGACAATAACACACTAGTGAAGGTACAATTCGTCTAATAAGCAAGATAATTTTGAGGAAATATATAATAAAACCATCGAAAGACTCCTTTGTGCGTGACTAATATGGGTGCAGACTAACGTCAAGTATGAGGGTGCATGTAAATATTAGAGTAGCGCAAAGCGCATAACTGCTGTCATTTCTAATATTGTTGTCTATGTTATGTATAAGCAACTCCATACAAAACGATATCAATGATGAATGCAGTAATAGTAAATACCGTCTATTAAAACTCTGAACTGAAAACGTGGAAGGTAAGATGAGCGAAAACCTATTTTAGTTGCAACGGAAGGATGAGATGTGCTGGCAGGGCCAAACATTATAATAAGCGACAAGTGATTGTCATCTCCGAATACATTATGAGTCGAATGGGAATTGTTAATGTGGATAGCAGCCGCGTGTTGAGGCCACCAGAACATCCTCATCTATTGCAGTCAGCTGGCCGATTTGCGGTCGGGTAATACCCAAAGGATGGCCAGCCACATTGTGCTGCGCGATCCACAAGGCACCATTGCAAATGGCGCATCTTCGTCAACGCCCACACTTTGCTTCACAACGCATCACATAACCTCGAGCAAACTTCACCAATCTATAAAGCCAGTCCTTTGAATGAATTCCTTTAGAAGCATGTTTTAGAAAGACATAATTTCTCCATGATATCCCTTTCTGCTGACAAAACTAGAACAGATCGGATAAGGGATTAGCGAAATTGAACGCAAAAATGCAATCACTGAGGACCAGCGTAGGCCAGAAACAGCAAGCTAACATTTAATTCGAGGATCTTCATAGCAATGCCCTAGGAAGTGTGTAAAAGTTGTTAATAACATCGAGAAAAGGAATGGAGAATTTGTACTGATGAGGATGCAGTGGAACGAAACGTGCACAGTGTCTTAATCGTGCAGCACTCACAAACAAACGGAGATGCTGAATCCTTTTAAAAGAAATCAAAGGAATTGAATTCCGACGTTATCTTTGAATCCTTAAAATCAAAGGAACTGTGTGCGAGGTCTATGGTTTCCTACGTTCAGACAGGAATTCCGACAATCTTCGCACATGTGCATTAGATGTTGAATTTAAAATAAACACATCGATGATCAATGGTTTTCGAGAACATCTTTAAGATAAGGTAAAGCTGTTTCTTTCGGCGCTTTACCGTGAACAACGGAAATTGCCTGAAGACTGATTCCGCTGAACACTTTTGAAATGGACACTCTTGCAACATAAGCGATAGCACTCTTGGAACATGAGCGATATTCTTTCTATGTCGTGGCACTTGCAGCTATTCAAATCACTTCCAACAACGCTTAAAATCTGCTTTAAGGCTGTGCTTGGACTTAGCACACAATGATGTTGCGACAGAAGCGCCGGCGACAAGAGCGTCGATCAGTGTACTGCTGCCGATTTTGCAAGCTTTCAAGTTTCCAACTGTGCTAAAAATGTACCACCATCTACCTCAATATCGGGAAGATCACAATATCACATTTGAAACAGACTCAAATAAGAAAATATGGCCGAAACTATTGTCTTTTTGCACCACTAGCGACAATCCTAGAGGATGTGCCCGGAATGTAGAGCAGCTCGCTTTTAGCACATCTTCTCCTTAGAAAGTGATTATAAAACACTTGTCTCAAGAGAAGAAAACCCTTTGAGCAGCCTTCAGTGAACCATATAAAAGTGATATCACCTACCGCATAACCGATTATACGATTATTACGAGGTCATAACAACTTTTTGAAATATATTCTAGAAATAATTTTCACAAAATTGCCGAAAATTTTGACGAATGTTTCATCCTAGAGGATTTAACGACTCAAGAGTACTACCAAAGGGTTGTGTTTGCGAGGTCATTACGAGTAATTGGAAAATTTAATGAGCTCACAATGTTTATCTCTACTCTATTCAGATGAGAAATTTAGGCCAATAATTTCAGCCAATTTGAGTAGTCGGAAATTTCATCACACCTTTTAAAGGGAAAATATTTCACAAATTCAGTTAATTGTACGCGAACAGAGCAAAACTAATGGGAAAAAATAATAGGCAGATTATTTTCGATCGTTGAAAGAAAAAAAAACAGGCACTCAAAGCCACCATCGAGACCTGTTGCTGCATTCCAAATAATTAAAGGAGTTGAAAAGAGTGGCATTTATTCGAGATTTACTTTGGTAAATACATAGTGGTAGGTTCATACAGCGCTTTCAATATTAAACACTTAGTGTAGAACATGATTCTAGCAATGATTTGAAGCGCACCTTCATCTCTGCTAACTGCTCAACACCTTTATTGCACATCGAATTCGGCTGCAGTGAAGAAAGTGATGTGATGTGATGTGGTGCTAGTTCTGAGCACACTTAGATTAGAGGATAGAGAGCACATTCTGGGATGTCTCGAAAGGATATCTCAAAAGACTTTTTTTTTTATTAAGAAGAGCCTTCTATTCATTGCCATCAAAGTTTTAGAATAACCGGCAAGCCGGGAAGCTTCATTCGTGCTTAGAAGAAAAAAACATTGCCAACAAATGCTCTCAAGCTATAAATGTGCGTATTGCAGACGACAAATTTTGCTCATACTCTCAGCAATGAAGACTAGCTCTTCGGCCTGAATGTATCGATCCCTGCTACCAGACTTGATTCACGATTCCTAATATAGGAGTGTCGAAGCACGCGACATTTCCGCTATTTCTCGTGGTACAAGGGCTATAAAAACCATCTTGAAAGTACAGATGCGTACCTGAGCATATGGAGAATTTTAGCAGATGAAATACATAATTAAGCAGGAATCTCAGGAAAGAAAGCTTGTTCAGTTTCTTAAACAATTGCTAAGAAAAATGAAAAAAGGAATCGTGCATTTCCTTCGATGGCTTCTTTCCCACCAAACAATTACTATAAGCTTATCCACGAAACCTACTCGATTTTTGCATTGTGCACCGTGCAATAAAATCGCCGCAAAAAAACTTCCTCCTTTAGAAAACAGCCCAGCAGTGGAGATTACCGGAAGTACAAGGACGTTTACATTAGAATATCGAAATCGTACAGTAATGCACACGTTTTACTGTTGTCCTTCGCGAAGTGCTCGTTCCACTAAAACTCGCGTGCAGTTTCCGGCTCGAAAACAACTAAAACACATTAAAATTTGTAGAATTTTAAGTGTTGGTGTTTACTAAAATACTCCTTAATGGTACTGTACTTGCAATAAACAATTCAAAGAAATTCTAGCGACCGAAAATAAAACATATCGGCATAAAATGCATGGCGAACAAAACATGCGGAGAATGTGCTCGATAATGTTGGCACAGTCCACGTCTTTTTCATATACAAAATGTAAAATTGAGTTTAGAGATACGAGAGTGAAGCAGTAAACTCAAAAGAATTGCTGTTGCATCTTTACGAATCACCTGCATCGCAAAATCAATGATTGCGCGCTCTCCGCTGCGACACTCTCTAGGCGTAAATTTGGCGATCACAACATCATTATAGCAAAAGTGATAAGGTTTTGAAAATTTGGTGGCGTTTCACAGTACACTGCTCGTAGTTCAGCTACTGCCGAGTCAATAACTATGATAGGTTTAATGGAGGGTGAGAACTGCCGGAGAGGATAAAATCCGCCTAACGTAAAGCCCACTTCCCTTGAGGATTAAATGCATTGTGCAAAAAACTTTCGTCAGTGGCCGATTTTCAACTCGCGTGCTTCAGTAACAAAAAGAAACTTTGAACGACCATAAAATGCCGAGGTCAAGACAGGGGAAATGGTTTTTGAGGCATCAAGTCTAAAATGGGCGTGGACATCTGTCGCGCAGATTTCATCCGAATCGATACATTGTTTCTCAAGTTGAAATATTCCGATATGTGGATGGGCAGACAAATGCGGCCTTTGCAACTCGAAATTTTTGCGAACTGGAAAGCACATTTAAAAAAGAAGACTGTGAATGAGAATAAAAACTTGAAGAAGTAGGTTGAAGTCTCATGTTTAATAAGAAAGAGTGGAAGTGTTCACTCTGTTACCAAAAAATGAACAATCGTTTTTAGGGTATTCATGGAAAACATTTCAATCAAAAAAAAAATTCATATGAAGACATATACATCAAGTGGGAGTTGAGAGTGGTACAGCAACTAGCTAGAAATGAGAAAAGTTGAAAATATGCCCACCAAAAGAATACAATTACTACCGAGAGTTGACAATGCATAATGCTGTGTAAATTGGCTCAGCGCAATTAGGGTATATTCATTAGGGAGATGTTGCGAGGACACTGCGCTTATACGAGTGGAGTTTCTTCTTAGCAGCCTAATAAGTGCGCACACATTTTATGCTTTCGTCTCAACGAACTCTTCCTACACTTCCTATTCGTTCAATTTTTAACACCATTCCCTATGCGCATTGCAGCACATCGATACCCGATGTAAACTGCAGCTTATGGAGTTTATGTTTTTAATATTTTCCAGCTGCTTTTGTAATTGGGAAACCCTCAATATACTTTACAGCACATCGCTAAAAGCAAATGACGAATCGTATATGTCCCGTAGAAATATATAATGCAATCCATCATTTGAAAACAGAACTTCTGGTGGAAATTGCCCGATATAAAGGCACCACATAAAAAATCGCAGTTTAGCCATAGATAGCGACCTCTATGACAAAATTTGATGGGCAAAGCATCAAAATTCACTCAAAA
>JAAVTS010003649.1:0-11455 GCA_022845575.1 Baylisascaris ailuri | reverse complement strand
GGGGGGGGGGGGGGGTGGAGGAGCGGAGTTGGGTATGGTAAAGGAGGAAATACCTGACCAAGTCGTAACACTGCCATATAAATTCGCCTTTCAATCCTTCGTTCTCACCACCATTTTTTTTGCAATTGATTTTTTGCAATTTTTTTGCAATTCACGGCAACACTGTAGAAGAGCATCGCTGACTGAATTTAATCGGTAAAGTGGGCTACTTAATTCATATTTACTAGTTCTATGTATGCAGCCAAGTCGCATTTTGAATTGCTTCATTTCTTGTTGAATTTGCAACGTAAGCAGTGAAAGCACTATCTCAATCCCTACTTAAGCCCCCATCCCTATCTATTCTATCCCTGCAATTGGAAGTGTTCCAGAAAAATTCTGGGAGAAAAAAACAAGAAGAAATTTGAACAGAAACTGAAAATTCGAAATATAGGGCTCACTAAACCTCCTCTACTTTTAGATCTGTGCACAACAATAAAAATTGAATTGCGTCGGATCGTCAACCATACCGCCTAATTGTCGCGACATGTCCCCATGTGTTCATGCCCGAACATACAATCGTATCGCCGCGCAATCATGCTTGTTTAGGTGCTAATTGAGAGAACTAAACGAAATTTCAAGTTTGCATCAGACGCCAACCTATGCTCATCAACGTAAAAAAAAAAAACTTTAATTCTTTGTAGTGAAAGGAGAGCAAGATTCGTCGAGACTATGCAGCTACCTTGCTGCATGTAGCAGTGACTTCTTCTTACACTACAAAAGTAACATGCAAAATTGTTAAGTCCATGTCCCACTCTCTTTAATAGTAATAGGCGCAAGTAAATGCACATATCCAACTTCAAATAATAAGCAAACCTATGTAGGTAATCGATTTTGCATGTTTAATGCGATAACTGATTTAATCACTTGACCAGCAAATAAATTTGCATACTCAATAAGTTGTTTCAGACAGGTGAACTGGCCACTAACTCGATCGTCTATCATTTCTGATGGATTCTAACTAGTGTTCGCACAATCTTTACTCAGGTGTTTAACGTCGAAAGCACCATATAATTTTGATTAGGGTGGTGTCAGGTGCTATCACTGTACACTAATCTCGATCTCTGAATATTCCATACGTCATTATCTTCAACCTTATTGCTGTCACTATGTTATCAACTATATGAAAGAATTGTTCACCTTGTAAAGAATATTAAAATATAATAGCAAAATATATTAAAAATGCTTTCATTTTATTTAGATATCTTATAATCGAAGAATTCGATTGAAAATGCATCATTTAATTGTACTCATTGAGGAGGGATTAGAAAACTTCTATTAATTCCATTCCGACCACTCAAAAATCGAAAAAAATATGCATATTCGTTTTGATCTTTAAATGGCCGCAAATTCATTCAATTGAATTTATTGTAAAAAATGACTCGTGTTCTCGATTTAAATCCATTTGAAATCTGCATTTTTTTTTTTCATTGTCTAAAGAGGGTCCACTTCTCTAAGAATCTTGCTATCGTCGATAAGTCTATAGGTGTGGTGAATTATACAAATGTAATTGCAAATAAAATCACAAAATGTCTCATTAAAATATTGCAAATAATAAAATTTCTGCACTAATCGTTATAAAAACTTTAGAGAGTGGTAAAACAGGAAGCCATTACTTTTTCGAACATCAATCAACGATAAAACGTTTCAATAATCCGTCAATCATTTTTAATACCCAAAATGAGCCGAACTATTTACACAATACAAATTCGATGAGAAACAACAATTCGTTTAAATGCTAGAATATTCTTTAGTTAACAATACTATAATATATAGGTGAATAATAAGCGAATGAATTTAGTGTTGAGATAATTCGATTGAATTCTGTACAAATAATATGCATAAAGTAATTATTTTAATATTAAAAATAAATAATGTTTTTTAAACTTTATTTGTAATGAATTCAATCCATTACAAATAAAATTAACAAATATTCTTTTCAAAATCAAAAATTCAATATGCCAAATCACATAAAAAGAGGTAAGGATTTCTATCAAAATAACGACAAGAGGGAAATTGAATTGCAAGAAAACGTCAAATTTTATATGAAAAAAAAAAAATCTGAAAATGTCATATCTATTCATGTTCAAATTGTACGCATCAATAAATGAATTACATTTTGTGCAAATATTAATGTGAGCTGTCATTATGATTAGATTTAAAAAAAACGTTTCTTTTAATATTTAGATATATTATATAGATTAGATCACCATTTTACATATCGTTAAGAAAGAAAATATTGGTCAATTAAGCTCTCAAACAAAATTATACGCCAGAAAAAATTCCTCAAAAAAAATTCTAGCCTTAGGTATTTTTCGAAATTACCCACCACTAAATTTTCCCAAAAAAATGATCATTTAGTTCGCTATGGAATTAAACAAATAAACTGGCGATGGTAATTGCTCGTGATGCTTTTTATGGGAAATTAGGGATTCCAAGCGGTTAATTTTCGATTTTTAAAAGCAATTTATATGATCAAGTTGAATAAAAGTTGATTAGTTCTGACCCTCTGATAACGCTTACCCTCGAATTAGTGAATTTTTTTAGTTCAGAAAAATGAGAAGTGGTGAATTTTTTGGCACAGAAATTGAAGAGTGTTGCCGATTCGCGTTAATCATAATATTCTAATTGTGTGCAATCCATGTAAAAAAATGTTTTAAAAAAAGTACGTAAAATGTGAATATCTATTTTAATTCGCTAAAATAGGTCGTTTTAAAAGTCTGCCTTTTATTCTAATACTTTATTAATGAAAAGTAAAAACCCAACAAAAAAAATAGCTTTGAGGCAAGCCATATAGAATCACATAGAATCTAGTTTTGTTTTGTCGCTATTAAACCTGCTGTAACTGGGAAATAAAAACTACAGCTAGATTGAATTACAAGTATTCCCGTCCTTCATCTATTATGGTTAAGGCGCATATACACAAAAGTGGTGATTTCTACATATTAAGTCAATCAGACGCTGTGAATTATATAAGGAAAAGACAACGAAAGGAATCGCTTCAAAGGGAAAGTGTTTTTGAAATTCGACGATCTTTAAACAGGATCATCATCGATGATATATTCATCCTTTTTTAATGATATTAGTGATAAAAAAATCTTTGCAAAAAGTCAGATTCACTAATAGAAATACAATGGAGAATATTTATTGAATATAGATTCGGAAGCTTGCTTATGTTTCTGAAGGTTGGTGAATTTTAAAGCCTGTTGGAATCATAATAGGCGCCACGATTAGAGCAATGCCCATTAAGAAAGGCCCTCATATAAACAAACGCCGTTACGTGTGCTCAACGAAGACCACACGCCTATTATGATCGCTCTTAGAGGGAGAGTGGCCGATCTCGAAGAAGGCAGCCGTCACGCCCCGATATTGCAAGCAAACTCAACGCAAAAAATTGCACCGCCTATAAAATTACACTGGTTCGCTTTGTATGAAATATACATTATGAACATATTTGATAAGATAAGAGAGCAATGTGCGAATATTTGTTGGTGATGGTGATTGAGGTAATAGAAAAAAACTATCGATCGAACGTAATTTTGATGGCTTTTGAGAAATTTTCTGAAAAATTGAATCACTTTCTACTCGTTCGAAAATCTTTTTAAATACAATTTGGAGTGTCTCTATTGTTCGCAACAAATTCTCGAGAATATCCCTCACGAATGGAAAGAGGTTGATATATTGGAAGATTCAGCATACGAAAGATATACTCAGCAAACACACAGCTCTACAGTGATAAGTGAAAAACGCGAAGCCCAAAAACTGCCAAAATACATCGAAACAGAAAGTGTTACTACTGAGACAAGCCAATATTTTATATTGCAACTTTTTATTCATCCGACTGCAGGACTTATACCTGTTGTCGAATGATTAAAGACCGGTTCAGATGCCCGTGAAGGAGCTGTTAAGAGAAGAATGAGTTAGAGGTTCAAAGGGGTCTCATATTCTGCCGCCAAAGTTAGGAAAAAAGCTGTAAAATCTAATAAAGAAATATGTTATAATAACATAGTTTTTACATTTATGCATAACAATTTTGGATATTTAGATTTTTTGAAACGTCTCGAAATATGAATTGCAAGCTATATCTATTGAAGCCTATATGATATTTTAGGAATTCAGTGGAAATGCTCCAAAGTTTAAAGAAGGCAGCATAACGATTAACATATTCCAATTCAGAGGGTTGTCATTAGTACGCCATCACGGTGGGGGGTTTATATCAAGACGAGAAAATACATCAAGTGCGGTTCAATCCAAACGAAACCATAAACAAACGGGCGCAGTTTATGAGAGTATTTGACTATCACATTTGAGCTGCAACCATTAAATTCAATGCAAAACGAATAAAAAAAAGAGATTTAGTGAAAGCGATAATGGTGAAATGAGCCAAACAGTGAAGTAAATGAACCGAATTTCCACTGGAGAACTATGCTGAAGTAAGAAAACAAACATAGCGAAGAAAATATTAAGATAATATAATATTACTTTAATTTCTATTTTCCAACAAGACAAAGTTCCTCTAGTTAAGGAGTTGCACCTTTATATCCTTCTAGCTAATAGGGTCTTTGGTTTCAATGAAATGTTTTATTCATCTTTAGTTAGGAAATTTGCTCGCGTTGAAAACTTAGAGCGCTTCGTTCACATTACTTCGGAAGTTTTCGCACACCCTAACACAGTAAATTTTGTTTCACTCCATTCACCTTTGCCCGGAGAACGAAAGCGTATTTAATGGGCGTCAAGTTTTTGAGGACTGTTAAAATCACTAAAATGCTTAGAACGTTTCGTTCACTAGAAAAAACTTCCGTTATCCTTCACAGAATCGCATTTGATTGGGTCACCAAAGTAGATATGGCGCTAACTGACTGGCGTCTTTTTTTTATGTCGTAGAAAAATTTGAGGCCTCTTGCGCCAGCCAAAAGTGAAAAGATGAAGTGTTTGATGAGGATGCGACTGATATTTCGCGATTTCTTCCCTAATATACACTATGACACAAAGCAGGGAGAGGAGTGTTTGGAGGATTTAAACCTTATCCATTTCTAAGACAGTTTAATCAACCAATGAATATTTCAGTACGATTTTCCAGGAGTCTAAAACTATTTCCGGGCACTCGTTAATCTTAAGAATTGGTAGCTAGAATCTTTGGCCGCATGCTCACTTCCTTTTTTTTTTTTTTTTGATTTTTAAAGTGTTTGAAGGGGCCATTAGACGAAAATGAGCTTTCTGTTTGCTTTTTTTGAGGTCTTGCATTCAAAACTTTATCATTGAATGAAAATTTCTTATCGTGTGAAGCAGCAGTTGTTTGCGATAAAACATGTAGATAAATATCAATATTTCTACTGCTGCATTAAGCCGATAAAATGCGTTTGTGGACTTTGATTGCACTAAGAAATTCCGCTTTCCGGCTCTCTTATTTAAAAAGAAAAAAAACTTTGAAAACGTCAAAGAAAAAAAACGGATGAATTTTATGAAACCGGAATTTTTTCCAATGGTGAAATGAGTGGACGTTTTTTTCACCTGAAAATATTTGAGATGAGAATAACCAAAACTGATTGATTATGAAATGCTCATAAGTGTAATAAATCAATGAATTCAAATTTGCATAAAGTTCGCGCCAAAAATATATCTACTGCTAGGCGACAAGGCTGTCACGAACCGCTGACGAGGCAGCGTGCTGTCACATTCGTTTGCATATCGTTCGACTATTTGCGTGACGTTCGTAAGTTGACGCGAAGTGCATACAACAAATGATATTGTGGGTTCGATTGGCGTTTAATCTCCATTTACAGATTGAATATTTCTGATAGTATAATTTTAGAGATTTCATCCAGAATTTAATCGTTTATTTCCGGAGGTTTATTCAGGGTCGAATCCAGAATAATTTAACTTGTATCCTTGAATCCAAAATTTAATCAATCATTCAACGTATCCTAAATAAATATTTAACTTTCTTTTTCAAATTCTATCGTTATTTATGAGTTCAATTGTTCTAAAATTTTCACCAAATATGATACGGGAAATGTTCTATTTTATAGCCTTTCTTGCACAGAGGCTGAAATACTTAATAGAGTCGAATAGGAGAATTACAAAGCATCAAGTGATAGATATTTAGAACGGTGATAGCTATAAATACAGTTTGCTAGAGCCGATTTTATCCTTCGATTTTATTCTTTCTGCTTTAACATATTTTTCTGGAATAGCTTCAATGGTTTATTATCTTCCTATGCACTCCAATAATTTAATAAACCATAATAGAATATTGTTTCCTGAACATACGTTTTTGTAAACCTTTAAGAACTACTTAATGCTTGAAATAATTGAAATCTCTGGTTTAACGCAGCTCGCTTCTTAGAACTTTATATAGTTTAATGCAAAAACTCAAGCAGCTTCAATTAAACGTTCAACCTAAATAAATTTGCTCATCGATGAACCCTCACCGAACACTTTTGTGAGCAGAAAGAGCCCCTTCCTCCTCTCCACTACAACCGTCGGTAACTTTTTGCCTATAAATCTTGAAAAACTCACGAACTTATATATTTTTTTCTCGGATGTATAGGTCATTTTTCGGATTTTCTCAGGTTTTTGATCATAATCGCAATTTCTACATCGTAACGAAGAGCAAATCTACAGTAATGACTATCATATCAACCCAAACAAAAGAAAGTACTTGCGAAAGAATAGTGTAGAAGGTGAGCTTTAAAGCAATAGTACAATTTTGCTGGAATAGTAGAGAACATTTGAAAGTGAAGAAATCTGCTCCTAAGTGAATGGCTCTATTCTTGAAGCATTTACAGTTTACACAAATTGAAATAGCTATTCGACGAAAAACAAACGAACAAACTTCAATTCTTTCATGATGCAATATGAATGATTCTCTTCGCAAACAATATCATCATGAAGAAACTCTTCGATCTAGCGTACACCCTAACTCTATAGTGTTTGCTATTCATTCATTGATGGTCCTACTATTCATCCGTTGTAATGAAAGTTAGCCGGTTAGCTGAGTAGAGGAGTTGATTTCGAGTTTATTTCTATGCAAGCGGCGGTTAGCTTTGATTGAAAGTTTGCTTTTCTGGTGGTAAACAAAGATTGGGAGAGTGAGAGATTGTAGAAAAAAAAAAGCATCGGCAAGAGGATACTACCCATTGACTAGCCAACATCACCAAACATTCTCAAATGGCTACTGTTTGAGGGGAGAGGAAATCTATGCGTTCACTTTATCAATGATTCGTTATTGCTCTAGCAAATGCATTATATCTATCGAAATTCATAGATATCATCTTCCATGTTTTATTACTGCAAACTTGATAGTCCCTACTAAGAGTATGCAAATAAGTAATCATTAATTCAAAGAAGTTATATAGTTACTGCTCCCTTATGCAAATCGATGATGTTTGAAGTAAACACATTTGGGATGAGAAAGAAGATTGCATCTGTTTAAATCTATTCAGGAAAACATATAAATATATATAAAATACCCATATATGCAAATTGTTAGTACAAAAAGCATTGGAATCTCTATATAGGGCCGTTTCCTATCTAATTACCGTGAATGAAATTTCCAGCTATTCTTAGGCGTATAATTATTCCACTGAACCCGGACTGGAAGGGAGATGTCTAGAATAACATAAAAATAAGCAAAGAAAAAAAAATATTCCGTTTGGAAGCACAAAGTTGAATGCAAAACATTCAAAAGCGATTAGTTGCTATGCTGTTTTGCATAGTTGCATCTGGAAAACGCATTACGACAATGCCAATGTTATGCCGAAAAAAAGGATTTTAAGATTATTATAGGAGGATTTGCGCGAATAGTTAATTCAGCAAAAATATTAAATACATTAATGCCCATATTTTATTATTTATTCTCAATTTATAAGAACTTATCACATAAGTCCTTCCGGTTACCTTCACCTCTTTCATGCTCTAGTCTTTCCTACTACTGCATGTTCCAAGAATAGCCCAGGGGTAAAAATTAGATTTGTGGAAGCATTTTATGAGGAATGCATTGATTTTCGATGAAAAGTTAACCGTGATTGGAGCTCTGTCTATCAATGGATTGAAATGGCCAACCTGCTTGACGTCGAATGTTGAGCTAAAGTTAGACGCCGTATCGTTAGAAAGCGGAATAATTGAAGAGCACCTCTTAAGAAACGAAATAAACGATGAGGGATCGTTGAAAGCCGATTAAGCATTCAAATAATTATACATCCACAAGTGCATTTTCAAAGGAAAAAGAAAATCTGTGCGAAAAAAAAGTAAATCGTTAATGATACTATTTATTAAATGTTTATTTAAGAATATATAAAAATAAATGAAGTTAAAATATTCGAAGCAAATAAAAATAATTAAAGAAAACAAAGGAGATAGCCATAATTTTGAAAATTGAATATTTTCTTTAAATAATGACGAATAACTAAAGTAAGCGTGACAATCGGTCAAAGTTTGAGTTACGATCAGAGGGGTGAGTGAACAAGAAAATGAATTTTGCCAAACATGAAATAGCGATAATATGGCCTAGAAATAGAACTCGCATACGGCCAGATCTTTAGATAACGCGTCTCTCTCTCTTCCTCTTTCCCTCTCTCTCTCTCTTTGCACAACCATCAAAATATTTCACCTACAATAAAAATTCCTCTCTCGGAAGACTGAAATAATCGTCAATTTGCGAAAATTTTTTATGAATTATGTTGATTCAAAAATATTATATCACTATAGGAGAGATATACATTTATTTTTAATGACTAACTAGTCAATTTTTATTCTTTATAAGTGAAAAATAAGTAGAAAAGCGCGCCAGAAGAGTTGGCACGATATGTGCTTTTGCATTCTACACATCAAGTCAATCAATTTCTGAATTTATGAATAAATAGAGAAGATATAAAATTGTACTATCTTTTATTAATTGACACCATCATCTGCATAAAGCTTTCTTTAAATGATCTACTTTTCTGCAGGCCAAGCAATGCGTAATCAAATATAGAATGACATAAAATTAGTGCAAATTTTTCTTCGCTTTTAATTGTCTATAAACAGCTTTAAGATGCAATTGTGTATTATTTGAGCTTAATAGACAAAGAGACGTACACAAACCGACACAGACACATACAGACACCACGTCATCATACTGTACTCTTGCAAAGAAATTTGCAAAAATGCATTTAAAGCCACTTGATCTATTAAAAAGTTGAATAAAATATAACGAAATATATAGCAACGTATGCGTATAGACATCTCAATCGATGGATTTCTAAATAATAATCTCCTGTGCGTTATACAAAAACGCATAATGCAAAAATAACGAGAATGAACATCTAGAAAAAAAATTTAACAATTTCCTACAATGGTTTTTAGTCTATCGAACAATAAATCAGTTCTCATTGTTTCTGAAGAAAATGAAGAGGGTTGAGGAAGAGTGGGATTGAATTTTGTGTAGAATGATATGAAGAGTTGCAATCAGTAGTTGTATCAAGTAATGAAAAAAAATTGTAAGAATATATTGTATGATGGAAGACAATGAATCTCTGAAAAATCTGTAAATTAACGAGAAGAGCGTGAAATTTCAGTCAGTTTAAACACTCAAAAATGTTATCTTTTAAGTCAAATGCTAAAAACCATAATGTACTTCAGATGAAGAAGAATTTTCTTATTCTCCATTCTATCATCATCGAAAGGATATCTAAAGTTGAGTGGTTGAACGAGAGGACTTCTGTAGTGTGCGAGATTCACATTGCCATTTGTCTCCGAAATCCTGGAATCTGGTTTTGAAAAATGGTTGAAACTTGGTTAGGACTTGACCATAAATACCACAATCCAACCTGCTTTTGTGTTAACAGCTTCAAATTCAATGATTCCAGCGCATTTCACCATTGCATATGCAACTCACAACGTAATAGTCGATGAAAGTGTAGAGCACAAGCCAAGAGCTTTGCTTTGCTTCTCTGCGAGGTTCTTATGATGACGATCCTGCAATTAGAGGTCTGTCATAACTACTGGTGAAATCAACATTAAACAAACGTGTAATGAATGCAAACCTAACATCCTCGAAGTGAGCAGCCACACCAACCCCCTCACACATCTTCGATGAAAAATACAATGGCTGTGTTCAGTAGCATACGAGGCATTTTGGACTATTTTAGGCCATTCTCGCGAAAATTCCCTAAAATAGTTCTCGCTTTTAATTGAATCACAGTGTACTCAAAAAAAAAACTTCAACGATTTTTGAGGGAGTGACCCTAAAACATTCCCACGAAAATTTTAAAATCAATAAAACCTCTTCAAGTATATAAAAAATTCAGCGATTTTAAAGTGGATCTCTTGAATTGCACCATATACTATCGTGTTCCGTTAACCGGCTGCTACATGTATTGCTTATTTGCACCTCAATGACAGAATTTCTTTCATAACATGAAAAGAATCAATGGAAAAACTGGTTGCAAATGCTCGAATGGCAAGAAATATTAGAAAAAAACTCACTCACAATGACACATTTTTTGCTCACAACTTTTCAGGTAGAGAAATGAAGGAGTTGCAAATAGAAGCAAAACGGCTAATAAAAAGGGAAAAAAAGGGGAAAAGAAAGGAAACGAAAGAAAGTACAAATTATAGTCTACTGATTTGAAACTGTGACATATTAGAGGTAAGTTTCACTAAGCAAAATTAAAGCATTCGCGCTTTTTTTCGTTGCAAATACTGTTTGAAAATTTTATTGCATTCATTTTTGTGCTGAAATAAGATTGTTTGCGTATTAGCCGACATTATATTAAGCCGCCTAATGAGCGGAAAAACTTAGGGAATCACAAAAATCATATGTAAACTAAACGTTTCGTTGAGTCCTTACTTCAAAAAAATTCCTTTCAACTTTTCTTTTCAGCAAAAAATTTCCGATGGATCAATCTCACCATTACATGAAATTATAAGTTGAAGATAATTTGCAACAATGCTAATCGATGATTCTAATTTTTGTCTTGTCCGAGAAATACCAAAATGCGATAGCTTCCACTCTTTACATTCGGTAAAATATGGGAAAGAAAAGGTCAAGGGAAAGAAAAGAAGCAATAATTAATTAAAATACAAAAAATAAGTTTTTTAAAGGTAAATATTTAAATAATGAAATATTCATAGAAATATTGATTTTGCTTTGAAATGATGTTCTTTGAAAGCGTTTTCATAAGAAAGTGTGAATGATATGAGTGCACCGAAATGATGGATACATCCAGCGTCAATGATTTGACCTTAGATTGACCGGTTTGCGAACTACATCGTTAATCAATTCACGCCGCGAATAGGTGCATTAACAAGCGCAACAATTCACTGCTGAGGAAGAAATTATTCATAAAGTTGCTTATCACAATGAAGTTGAAATTTCTAATGCTAAAATGCTTTGTTTCTGCAGTTATATAGGGTCAGTGACTAAAAACTTTTTTTT
>JAAVTS010003647.1:0-10279 GCA_022845575.1 Baylisascaris ailuri | reverse complement strand
TATATATATATATATATATATATATATATATATATATGGGTGCAATTGATGCAAAATAAAATACAGAGCGTGTAAAAAGATTAGTACAGAAAGAACAAAATTGTATATATCTAACATTTGTCGAATTATAGTTTAATACTAATAGGACGGCAAAAAGGAGTCCATACAAGAAAATTTGTGTGACTGGTCGAATCGGTCGAAAGGCTACTGAGTAATTTCAAAATACCTTAGGGAAAGACTGGGTTGATTATATGGACAATATACAAAAAACTGGGTTGATTATATGGACGATATACAATTGCGGTTGCTATACTGACTCTACTTATGCATTTTTTGATTTGTTCAAATTTAAATGGCCAATCGGCATGCTTAGCAAAACTAAAATGCGCATATGGTGCCAATTTATCTAAAATACTTTATGGAGTGGTTAAGGGCGGATCGATCCATTGCATCCATTTATTTAATAAAGTTTAGTACACTATTGTATGTTAGCAAAATCGCAGAAATGCTTCGATCGTCACAGTATTCAAAATTCCAGCACTAGAGCATTACAGTATTACATTACAGCATTACAGTATTCAAAATTTCTAAGTGAGAGCTTTTGCTTAATATATGGCAATGCGTTGATGTGAATATTACTGTAAAACTTTGCTAGGTTATATTGGAGCTAAAAAGAAAAGCAAAAGTATATCGTCAACTGAATTGCACCAAATCTCATCAGATATCAATTAAAGTCACTCAAGAAGAAAAACATAAGTCAATAATTTAGGATGTGAACGAAGAAGAGCGAGCATAAAATGAAACACCAGCATAAAGGAATATTCGCATAGCAGCGGAAAACAATATACCAATATCACCGTTCACAAATCATCCCCCATTAAGTAAGACACTTCGCAGGTAAAACATTCGACGATACTCGGTTACAATTCTCACCATACCTATCAGCATCTTCTAAAGATTTGTGGAAAGCAACAAACGCTCTGAAAAGTCACCGGTTAGAAGGTGGCATTCGTGCACAAAGACTTCGCATCAGATGTATGAAAAGATAGCTGACATTTTGGCAAAATTTTTTTCGCATCGACAAATGAAGTATCGATAAATGGCGGCAACAACGTATACCAACAACGTATACCTATCTAATTTTCGGCCTTCACAGTTCTTTGAGGGGATGCATCATCTGTTGATAGTTGAGCTCTTTTCAATGCAGCAATAAACTTACGCAGCAACGTTCAACTGAATTATTATATATGCAACGAGAAAATGTTCCTACAAATTTTTTTTAGATTAAGGCTTAAATTTAAGTTCTACTAGACGATTTTGGAGTAGTAGATCAATATGCTACTGTAGACAGTAATACAGCATTCAAAATTATTAGCTGCATTCTCGCAGTCGATAAGATAGAATTCGCAGTTCAAAAGTTTTCTAAAGCATGCCCAGCTATTTTATTCCTTCTGTTCACTTATACGATCTTGCTGAATTTTGATTTGTAAAGTTCAAATATCAAAATTATTAAATCGCGCTTAAATATTTTATTTTATTTTGTTTCCTGCAGGAGTGATCACAGAATGCAAATATATCGTAAAACAAATGAGTGAATGAGTGAATTAGGTGACAGGCGTTGTGATCTTAAAAGAGAAAGAGGATTCTTCTTATCTAGATTAGAACTTCTATCTTTTTTTGCGCAGCCTTCAAGTAGTACTCCCATTACATTTTTGCTCGTATATATCTCAAGATCATTGCTGCTTTGCTTGAGTTTTCATTACCAGTTTGTTGAAGTTTATCGTTGTTCATTTATCAATGTTTATCAATCGTTGAATGCTCTCAGATCTTGCGAATACCGATTGCTCTTTTACCGTTTAATTTAATCACGAGTTAAGCAGCCTTCTTATCGCGTTATCATATCCTCATTCATGCCATTTTGCATTGATTTGATTTATTTAGTGATGCAAACGTTCAGTTATCAATGAATACTGTTAGCTTTGATGAATTGAATGTCACATACCGCTGAAAATACTATATTGAAACAAGATAAATAGATTTTTGCAGATAGTGCAATTACTTAGTGCAAGCAGACTTTCGATATTTTCTGAGGCGCCACATTTGCGTTAGAGAACTTTTGACTGTTTCTTAATCAACAATGTTGAGATGGCAATTTAAGTGATATTTAGATCAAGGTTGTGCTCCTTTTTTTCTTTGTGAAGGTCGATACAGCGAGTGATCTTTTTAGGCAATCATAGGTCTTTTAGAGTTTCATCTGCGTAGTAATAGCGATCTAGTTTATCTGCGTCGTCCCGTATCGTTTGTCAGTCATCTAGATGAGAGCATTGTCCGTCGAAACCCTCTTCAATGCGTGTTAACAATCCAAGAGCGAACTTTCAAATGTAGTATTTGGGCTACTGCATTTCTGGGAGTTATTTGAAGAATTTCTCTACGGATGAGGGAACGCTAATTTTTGAATAACTTTTTGGATCTCTTTATCTTCTTTTCCCTTATATATTGGTATTATTTATGCAATTTTCACTCCCCTTTAAAAGCCTTTCCTCAGATTGATTCCATTATACAGCAGGTTAAAACTGCTTTGTCCTGTATCGTTCCATTTTCTACCTTTCCAGACGAAATTTTATTCAGTACTCATAACCTCTCCGTGTAACCTTTGGGTTGGTATTTGTGGATGTTTGATTTGCAAATTTCATATAATTCGAACTTAGTATCTATCACGTTTAAGCTTTCTTCTTGAGCAGTTTATCAAGTTTCAAAGATTATTGCTATAAAATATTCGCCTACGACTTCAGAATCACTTTGGCACTTTCTATATTACTTCTTCGAGTCGATAAATTTTTTGATCGCTATCCATTTTTCTCTATTGTATTTGCCGCATTTTACTAAACTGAATCTCTATGAATAAATTTTTTGCAACTTCTTTCGTAATAAGTGTTTTGTGAAACTACAGATGTGTATATGATTGTCCACTATGAGAAATGCATATTCTATCAAGTCTTCATTCAGTTTAATTGAAGTTTGTACTTAATTGTGCCTTTGATAAAATTCAATGCAATCAGAAGGCGGGAGTTTCCTCGAAGCAATATGTCGAGGAAATTATCTATTAGTAACCCTTATGATTGCTCCTATTGGAATTTTTCAATGTAAATTTCGAGTAGCTGCTTAATTTTCGACTATCAATTTTGCATCGATGTTACGAGTCTACGGTTTCTTTATGCGAGAATCAAGATAGATGCAAGCAAAATCAGCTCATGGTGCAGTCATCGTATTTCAATGCAGTCAAAGTAAATTATGATGATTCATCGTATTCGTTCGCATCATTTACATCTAAATGGGCAGTAGTTTCTTTCATATTTTTCATGTATAGTATTTCATGAAGTGGTAAGCGTCGCATTAAGCTGTAGTCGACAGAGGTGTCAAAAATTGGGTAACATGGAGCTTGAGAACTGAGCGAATAACAGTGCGCATTCCAATTCTGAGGGCATTATGCAACGTTTCCGATCTACTCATGCCTTCCAATTTCCTCCAACCCTAGTTGGAGTTGCTGAACCTATGAAGGTGGTTCTGTGGTCTTCATGGGTTATATAATTTTCACTTTGATGTAACTATAGTATTGTTTGCCTAGATGGAGTCTCCTGAATCTAGGGAAGTTGGAATCGTGGCGCATAACGGAATGCCTCTTTCCCAGGAATTTTGACATTGGTGTGTATAAGCAATAATCACTGACACATAAGCAATAATTTCAATTTCGCCATTTAACCTTGACACGCTCACAGAAGTGAATTTCAGGCTATCTCGTTGTCACTATGTAGCGGTCATTCGCTTTTACATATCTAACGTCCAGGTGACCGCTGTTCAATCTCCTAATAAATAAGTCTCAACGGCGAACGACACATTATAATGCATCAGTATTGAAATACTCAAATGATAGTTGAATGATTTTTGCAGCCCAGCAGCCCAAATTCGTTCTCAACTCCAACTTTCTAGGGTGGAGGTGGAGTGCTAGTAAGAGGTCAGTAGCCTTCATACACAACATCAGAATCGCACTGAGTGGCATTCGAAGTTGCGCCGATTCTCTTGAAGCGCGAATGAGAGGTTCCTCAATCGTACTCTTCGGTGCAGCTATTGTGAAGAAGACAACCGCAAATTATTAATTCCGTTTCTTTGTATATTATACACGCCCTCATAACAAACCTAGTCACAACGTTCTGCATTCTTCATGGTGCACCATAACTCTTTAATTCACTAAACATTTCGCTGTATTTCTTCATTCATTGCGAAAAGGACGGTAATGAATATCAGTCATGTTGATGTAATAGAAATTAGCCAAAGAGATGAAAACTTTTCTGAGCGTCCCTCTCACACAAGAATTTCCGAATATTTCTGTGCTCTTCAAATCAGCAAAGATATCAGGATCGCAGCGCTTGCTTGACCACAGCGAAACCTTGAATGATCGGTGTAGTTGAACTGAAGTGCGACTACACTCAAATAAGTGAATTTTGGTGTACGATGCCCTCATTGTGTGCTAGTAACAACGTCACAAATGTTACACAGATTGTTTCTACCTCCAATGATGCAAAGGGCTGCGTTGCTAATTGACGAGCACGTGTGACTGTGAAAAAGTAAACTTTGATATGCTTTTATCACGGACCTGCTACAAATATTCTCGTACAAAACCTGACATATCCATTATGAGATAAGGATGCTGGTGGAGCTTCGAACCAGCCGTGCCGAACATAGAGCCCCGGAAGAAACACCACAAATGAATGCAGCTTTGTGTAACTATTTCTCAAAAATGTGTTCAGATATTCGCGCAGAGAAATCATCCAAAAAATTGTGCTTTAATTTATGAGAACAAATTTATTAAATAATTCCTCCCAAACGAAGCGAAGCCGTGTCTTGCAGGTGAGTGACAGTTGAGTGGGGGATGAGCTGAATGAGGGCGGGAATACTCAGCTGGAGCCGCTTGATGCTCCGTTTTTCTCTTGTGACATTGCAGGGTCGCGAAATACCATGTTAGGGTGGGGACGATCTCATCCCTGCCGGAAGCCACTCTCCGAAATTCGATGCGCGAATTATTAGCATGTTTCAACGCCACCTTTTTAGAACTGAGAAGGAAAGGGAGCGACTGGTGAGGTTGCGGGCAGGTTTGAGTTGTCGAAGCAAGCAGAACGAGCATGTATATTACGGTAACTTGTAAGGCTCGACTGCTGCAGCAAGCTTCAGGTGAAAGGAGGTCACGCAAAATATCTCCATGCCCTAACAAAACAGGGTGTCCAGATATACGTTTATAGACATTCCTCCAGTACAGATACCTGCACGCGGATCCGATAGTTTAATCAATATAGGCGCAGA
Source organism: Baylisascaris ailuri (assembly GCA_022845575.1). NCBI lineage: Eukaryota > Metazoa > Nematoda > Chromadorea > Rhabditida > Ascarididae > Baylisascaris > Baylisascaris ailuri. The sequence continues at coordinate 4,924 of JAAVTS010003647.1, read as the reverse complement.
TGGTATATGGCTGCAATCTTATTTTTCCTTCACACGTAAACATGACCTCATTACTCTCATGGAAGCTAATTTAGGTTGCAGAGTATGGAAACAGGCAATGGAATGACTGGATGAAAAATTTAGAGACATATAAATATGGTTTTGAAAAGTGTTTCCTCAAAAAAAGGACTCTGGAATTGCATACCGTATTATTGTCGGCTCGTTGTGTTTTGCGCTTTTCTGCCTATCTGATCGAACACTTCTTCGTTTGTTTGTTTTTTTTTTTTTTTTTCAAAAATGGTCATGACTGCTGTTCAAAAGAGAGGAAGGTGTTGCGATGAAGAAGAGGGGACAGGGAAAGCGGGGTGAAGATGGACAAATGCGTCAAAATGCAATCGAGTCAAAATGAGTTCTCGTCCTTGAAGTTTCGTAATTTATCCCATCTTCCAGACTTCTCGGCATATCGTTGCAGCATACGCTCAATAGCACTGGTGATTTGAGCAGGTGAACGCGGTGCACCGAAATGTCTAAGAAAGTAGGGCATCGAGTTGAATCGCATCAGGCCAAAACCCCTGGCATCGGGAATCATTCTTTCCGGAGCTACTGCATAATATAGGGCCATATACTTTTTGCGGTTACTAGCATTCCTTATCAAACCGGACCCGGATGAACTCGGATCTTCATACGTACCACCCGAGTTGATCATTGTTGTTTTCTCACCAGTTAGAAGTCCGCTCGCAGGCATCGATCGAGTATTCAAATCAGAACTGCAAAAGAAGAACATGAGCAGAATCACAGCTTTTTTTTTCGAAAATAAAGTGAAAAATTCAACGATGAAACGTCACTGGGAGATTTCAAAGTGGAACGAAAGATTGGAAAATGCAACCGTTAGATGCGAAACCGTAAATGTTTTCGTGAGACCGTTGACAAATTGAAGTTTCATGATACTTGCAAGTGCATCGCTGTTGACGTGGTTAAAGGTGTCCTGATATCCTCCTTTCAGCTCAAAAAACAAATCTCTAAGGTATATACCGAATGCAATATCGCACAGTGTTGAAGTTGTTGGCAAAAGAGAGTGAAGGGAAGCACCCACACATCACTGCAAGCTGAATGTATCACAATTTTTGGAGTATGGAGGTGGTGTTTGCATTGGGAACATTGATTCCTGGATGGGATCTAGAAACTGAAATTCCTGCGCCATTGCATCATTGTGCTTTTGCTGATTAATGTTAATTTATTTTCTGGACAAACCTGCTATCCGCCTTAGCGATACACCTGACCTGATCTGATAATAATAAGGAAAAGAGTAAAGTCAAGAGCGTTTATGGCCAGCACTTTGATCATGCGTTCTATTCCATTTCACGTCGATTCAGACAGGTGACTTCTCGTAAATTCGAAAGAAATTAGCGCATATTGTTCCATGATTCTCAGCCATTTTGCGAGCACGACAGGAGATTTGTATTCCATAAGGTAAGGAAATATGGGGAAAACTTATCGAATGATAAATAGATTGAAACACTCGGAAATGAACCATAATACGAATGTCTCCAGCAACATACCACAGTCCCCAATCAGTGAGCATATGCAAACAGCATATCGCCATCAAGGCTGAGAAGCGTGCCATATCCTTCGAGCGATGCCGAATATACACTGCGACCTAGATCCTTAAAATCACTCAGTGAATCATCCATCCCGACAATTCTAACACTTCGAGCAGTAACTTATGGGAAACCTGCACAAATGGAGACTGAAAATTAACTCAGTATCAGTAATCCCTTGTGAAAATATTAAATTGTATGTAAAAACGCCATAGCAACAAGTGTTAAACGTTTTGCTGATAACGTCTCACATATTCTAAAGCAAAAATGTAATTTGCATATAATTCAAACGAATTTTTATTCTACTTACTGCTCATTTACAGGTCGAATACAGTGGGTTGAAATTGAGTTCAGTATGTAGGCAGATGCGCTGAATTTTATCGACAAATTCACTTGAGAATAACGATCTCTGCCGCTAATAATGATCGCTAATAAAAGTGATATGTTATAATATTCCAACAAAGAATGCACACAACAAAAATCTACTGGTCATTTGAATCGATCGTTTAAGGAATTCTAAATCACTTAATTCGAGTCATTGGTGAGTGGGAGAAACAAGACAAAACCGAGAATCCTCAAGCTACTGGAGCCATATAAACGATTTCGATAAATATTAAAATTCTTGAATCAAACAGATGCGCCGCAGCAATTGCAGTTCACTATTGAACAAAGTGAATACTTCGGCCGACTCATAACAGAAATAGAGGAGTCAACTATGCGTGTAAAGGTTTTTAGACGAAATGGGGCTAACATAGATCACGAACAAAATGCCACTGCAACTGAACTCTCAATAGCGGGAAAAGGTTCATTACAAAATACAATGATAAGGCATTGAAACATTGGTCCATTGCTACAAGGAAACAAATAAAAGAACATAAAAGAAGTGCAAAAATGAGGGCGTGGGCAAAGCAGGAGTTTATTTCATATGCATGATAGTTTTGTTTCTTGAAATGTGTAACCCTGCAACAAAGAACAGCTGAATGAGCTTTCATCTATAAACACTGATTAGTTCATTGACATGGAAAGAAAATTCCGCTTGCTTCTTCGGTTCATTCAAAATCCTAGAAAACTTCCGGAGCCAGAACGGAAACTCTGAAAAAATGTTCGATCTTAATTATCAGTGCTATTATAATAAGGATTACTGAAAGTGAAGTGCACTTCACCACAACTGATATAATATGCTTGTGAACGTTTGAGCTTAAGCAGTTGCCTGCTAACATCGCCGTTCAGAAATAATTTCTCGGAATTTCACACTTAAATACGGTAATTGAATATCGACCTCAAGTGATACATTTCTAATGTGACTCGAAAATAACCTAATAAAACGACATACTGGCTTAGCACTTTATGAAATTATATTTTTGCCAATGCAACATGCCTAGCTTCCTACTGTTGAAAAGTACGTTATTCGATTGCTTGATAGTCCTTCCGTCCCCTCTTTTGCCGGTATAATTCTTGTTCCATCTTGTCTGTTGACTAACGCATTATATTGCCTTACTAAATAGGCAAGTAATTTAGCCTCAGAAATAATTTCATTTAATTTGGCGATTAATTACTTCGAAACGACATTTGTCCTTGACAACCACTTCCTTGCATCAGATGCATTCACCTTTAGAATCAGCCGGCAAACTTTGCTCATATCAAGTTCCAATGACACCTCATTCCTTGGAACTGCCTTTAAGGGAATATATGGAATGATCACTTATGGTACTTAAGTTAAAAAACATAAAACAGTAGGATGTATTACGTAAGTTGAGAATTTTCACCCATATATATGTAAGATGGGATGATTTTGTTACACTCTGCTTTTAACGTTGCCATTTTGTTACTTTGGGGTACGCTGTGGGCAAACGCTGGATGCAGGGCAGTAGATGTTGGACCATCATTTTACTGCTAACGCAGCATGAGGTGATTACCACGTGCTAAACTTGCACGTACTTCCCTTCTGGCATTCTGCCATGCAGTGTTAGGCACAACAACATCATACGTGCCGTCGTTTACGTCGTTCGCAACGTCTACCTTTATTCACATCATTACACATCTTTAGAAAATGTGCAGACAGTGAATTAGACATTACCAATATTACAGTACTCGAAGATAGCATAGCACTGTGACGCTTCGTTGTTGACTGCGTTAGGGCTGCTGATATCACGAACACTCTTTTTGAGAGCTCACTATCAAAGTGGCAAATAAAACTCATAGGAAAAATTTTTAGATGTTTTACTTCTTTTATTGAAGGCGATTGAGCATATAAATTATTGACTCATTGAAGAAATGGAAATAGTTCAAACACTGTCGGCGTCCTTCTGAGAATAAAATATACGTTTTTTTTTGCATTTATCTTGACGTAGTATATCAACGCCATGCCGTTGGCAGGACATCGTTCGGTCGGAGTATTTGACCATTTCGAAGGAATTTTAGAATTTGCTTGCATTCGACATTAGGCGATTGATTGCGTTGTTCATCTAAAACCTCCTTTCGTTGATCCAACATCGTTAGATAGCGAGGTGACGATAGCGCATCGAAATCAAGAATGGGAAGGAAGCTGAAAATACAGAAAAATATTGGGAGGTGTGTTCATTCAATGTGGCTGTGAATGAAGCGAATAAAATTAATTGAAGGGACCAAAAATAAATGCGCGTGTGAAGAGGAAAGGAGGGATGTGAGGGGACTGGAGAAGAAGGTAGTTCATGTTCATATTTGTGATCTCTTTCACGATCCTTTACGCGGTGATCACCATGTTACCATCGTTTTGGTCACTACTGGCAGTCGCGGCAATTAGCCAAGCAACTCCCTGTAGCAATTGCACCAATTGCGTACACTAACCCATCGCATAAATCGCATTAGTCTAGGCCTTTCATGAGCACAAAAATGCCACCTTAACCTGAAATATTCAAATCAGCTTACTCTTTGACAACCGGAAAAGAAGCGGCTACCGTATTCGACTGTAGTGCCTTCAAGAAGAAAACGCATATCAACAGTCGTGATAGCATATTTTCAAATACCTGAAATTAATAATGCTTAATTAAGTTGTATATAAAGATTAATACGATAGAGCGTTCCATCGGTACGAGGAAGAATCGTACATATATGACGCCATAAACAAATATAAAATCATATGCGACATACCTTCATATACTATCATCAGAAATATTTCTTCCATCTACCTTATAAATTACCGTGACTCAAACCTAAGTATCCTACCTATCATTACTGAATACTGACCTAATTTCAGTAAGTGAATAACGCGCAAGTATCATCGCATCGCGACGGAGGTTTACGTCCTTTGGCAGCTTATTTGACCGCTTGGTCGACCATAGTCATAACGCCGCAACAAACGCCCCCCG
>JAAVTS010003646.1:0-17740 GCA_022845575.1 Baylisascaris ailuri | reverse complement strand
TAAAATGTAAAGTTTTCAAGAAATTGGTTAATAGTTTTTGATCTAAACGATTATATCAGTTGTTGTGTTGCAAGTTTAGTGATTGTACGTCATGAATTTACTTTGTGGAATCCTATGATGAGGTATTTTATATTTGAGGGGTGACGAAGTATGGTTATGAAGCAGCTTCGCAGAGTTTGAGCAATTTTATCGTAGTTCATTATGTACATAACGAAAGCATGCGATTGCCGATTAAGTCTCTTATAAGAATGCCGCATAAACGTTAAACGAGGCAGGCATGAAATGAACGTGGACTGCATATGTGAATGACGGATGCTCATGCTTCACATCGTTTAGAGTTGTGTGGGCATCGGTTCCCACAAAGAGTTGATCCTTTTGATCGTCTTATCATGGAACTCTCAGGTGGTAGGTATCTGTTTTTCTTATGTTTACTGAGGTCAAGGTTTATCATCGTTGGAAAGTTTTCTTCCCCTTCCGCTTCCCATACGCATAACACCCTCCAAATTCCCTCTTATATATGAATTTTATTAGCTTATTAAAGAGGATTGCCTCATTAAATGGGTAAGTATTTCAAATATGGGCAGTGATTTGCCTATAGTCGATATTTTTGATTTTGTTGTATTTCAGCTGGGCACACGTCACGCAGCCGAGAGTAGTCCTGTACTCTACGCGTTGTGGGTTGTAATATTTGTGATTGCGATTCTACTCTTTCTACGTTTCGTTTATTATTTAACGCTGAAGACAAGCCAAGTTTTGGGACCCCTTTAAGCGACAATAAAATTGCACTCAGCAATCGTAACAGCGACAATATTTCTTCATGCAACATTCAGTTATTTGATTTTTATATCTCTATTTTTAATTGATTTAGTTTGCTTTTTTTTGAAGAAATCTGTCATTGGAATATAGAATTTAAAAAATTTGCTGTATATAAGTGGGATTTTTTTTAACTATTAAAAAATGAGATTTAAATTTCGAAACTATTATCGAAACGTCTAAAACTACCAAAAGTTATGGTCATTAAACGAGCAATGCCCATTAGGAGGAACTCGATTCGTCTCTTTTTTCACGGTGATGATAAAAACCAGTTGATTTCTCATTTTCTTTCTCTCTTTCGCTGAAATTTATTCGAATTTAGTGAAATATTGTCTTCATTCTATGATTGAATCGTTTTTAGATAGTCTAGCAATGGGAATATGCTTCATTTCCTATGTAATTGGAAATTCCTTTCCTATCCGTTTCATTTGGTTTTCTTTTCAAATGTTTTCGCGTCGAGCTTTTCATATCTATAAATTCTACACAACATTATCTATTTGTGGGTTCCATTTCCACATATAGGGCCCATCTTTGTAATTCCTCTCTGTTTGTCTGTGTGATTCTACAACGTTGTCTCGACTAGTATTACGTTTGTTTATTTTTATATTCACATCGTTTTAGGCATACGCATATACGAATTGCTATAAGATGAACCTCTTGGCATTGAGCAATAAATAGTAAGTTGGAATTTCAATTAGCATTTCGATTTAGAAGGTAGCGAATAGTTTTATTTTTGTATAGTTCATATAGTTGCCGTTTTATTGGCCGACTTATGAAGTCGTATTTTCTATGTTGCTGTTTCTTTTCTAGATAAGCACCTCTCCTATCTCTCAAGCGTTTCTCTTTTATTTCTTCACTATTGCAATTGATAATTATTGAACGATTTATTGCAAAGTTTTTGCAACATTGCTTGACGAATTCGTTTTACACTATTTGCTATATTTTTATCGATTCTATTCTTGTGGGACCAGTGGATTAGGGGGGGGGGAGGGGGGAGGAGGAGGGGAGAAATCAGAGAGACTTGTTTTAAATTCATATAGTATGCAAAAGCCTAGATAAAATGTTTGTCTTATTTCTCGTCAGGAAGCCAGTCGGTATCCAATTTTTTAATGAAATTAGTTCTAGTTGAAATCTCGCCTATGAGATGAGGGTTTTGTTCAATTGGGAAATGCGGCAATAGGGGATCTAATCAAATTGTGATGGGATAAATTGAAGAAATAAGGAGATTGTAGGATTCTAATTGCTCTGATTAAATACGGTCACGGTCCAAGTTACCAATAAAAGCGAGAATGGATCTAACGTAGATCCGATTTTGCTGTCGTTTTCTAATTTTATTAGCAGTAAGTGTTCTTTTAAGGTTTATTCGAATATTTCGATGAATTTTTTTTCTCTTTTTTTCTGATAGGTTTGTGATTATTGTTTCCGGTTGGTCACTTCGTGCAGCATGGGTCAATATTTATGTTTAATTAAATGCACTGGAAAAATTTTTTTTTTTCATTTCTATTTGGTTCGATTCTAGATCGCTTTGCTGTAAATATTCGCTTCCGAATGGTGCATTTTCCTCTTCATATATCCTCCATTTTGCTTTTTTTTTTTTTCAATTGTCATCCTGCTGGTATGAATCTTTCTTTCATATGAACACTTATGATTGTTTTCATATTTAAATATTTTAGCAGCAAATGCTTGTTTGTTTTTTTTTTCTTTCTCGAGGAAGTATGGAACAGCAACGCATGGACTTTGAGGAGAAGAGGAATCTTCGTTGGATGCAGAGGCATGGGGGGAGGGGAGGAGGAGGGGGGGAGGACCTAAAAAAGGAATCTAAGTTGGATACAGAGGGAGTTATTGGAGTCCTGGGGGGGGGCCATACTGTTTGGCATATATCTGATCGGTCGTTTGTTTTCCATATTCGCAGAATCAACTTTAATTTTGAATCGTTTTTTGGATATTTTGAATGGATAAAAGATATAGATATTTTGAAGGATATCGGCTAAAACCGAATAAGCAACGGTATATGATATAGTTGAGGTTTTGCAACCAACAAGACAATTCTATCAATGTTATTAGATGGCTATTCAGTATATATCCTAAATGGTCGATTGTATTTTGATTGCTCAGTGCTGTATATCTACGAGCATTGCGTTCATCGTTTCTTAATGTAATAAACATTGCGTAATGTTGCATTACATATTTTATTTGCAATATTCTTTATTGTATACTTTCTACAATGAAATACCTTCTTATTGGGAAATGATGCAGGGTTATTGATATTAGTATGTGATTTTCCCATTCATCCATAAGATCGTACATTCAGTGATCGGATGACAGATCACTGTTCGTTGTATACGCATTGTGAGGCGGTGATACCCTGTTGCCATGAAACATGCAATTACACAAATATCAAAAAGCGATTGTTCTCTATGTTAGTCGAGGTTAAACATGGTGATAGGGTTGTTGAGGGGATTGGGGGTTATGTCGTTGATACCGTATTCTTCGAATTAATATCCCCTTGACTTTTGAGTAATTCCGTTTGAAGTTTGCGAGAAGAAAGCGTTTGCGTTACTGAACGATCCAGATGTGATATGGTTTCGTTAACCTGCCGAAATTTTGGAGGAAGTGCACAATGCTTCTGTAAATTTTTTTTTAAAATCAAATACGCTACCTCCTCTCTCTGAGTCTCTATAGAGTGTTTATGGTGTTCGGATGTTTTATTTAAGCAATATGGTAATTGCCCATACCATTCAAAACTATATTGGTGCACATGTAGGGAGAGATTTTAACGCTACAGCATAGTGATTTATTCCACTCTAAAGCATTCAAGTGATGAGCAGATTCGGCTATTGATGTTTCCTCTAGAGGTTCCGAGAACACCATTTTTGAACAGTTGCAAGTTCTGCGTTAAGCGGCATTTATAGGCAAAAAATTTAGGGGTTTTAACGAAAGAAGTACAAAAAGGTCGGTCATAGTGGATTTTTTAGGATCCTGGAAGGAGAGTCGACGATGCTGGATACCTAACTTTGCGAAGTTCATAGGCTTGTTTTGGGTATTATCAAGGGATAACAATAGCCCCAGTGTAGGCTGGCTAGTTTCAAACCTCTGCACAGCAGCATTGACCCAAGGAGATAGGAAGTTCAAACATCTGCTCCTCATGTTTACTACTCTTTCCCATTCCTCCACCCATCCTGCTCCTTTCCCTTCTCCTTGGAGGATTCATAAATCGCTCGAAAGGGTTCGAGATTGCTGACTGAATTTTTATGTTCATATGTACAATTCGAGGCGATCGAAATTTCTGGTGTTTGTTAAAGTATTGGCGAAGTTTCGACTGTCATCACTGCTGAAAAACTGCCAAAGACTATATTTGCAATCCCCTCTTTCATCCCCTCTCCCTCTTCCCTATCCGCCATATGCCACTTAAAGATCGCTGGACTATCGGTGAGTTCGACGAGGGGAAGGAGGAGGGGAATTATGCAATTTGATGTTTCCATGTGACTGATAACAAAAATTGTCTTCAAGATTTTTTGTGTCATTTCGTCATTGAACTTACTTCCCATCAAGTTGTCTTAGATTATTATAAGTGGTCTTGACGCTTTTGTAAGTCGTTGAGATGAGTGAGCTGTTCAGTTGTGATATTTTTTGTTCGATGAACCGCGGCAAAGTTTGAGGCATATAACGGCTGCTAGAAACTTGTTGAAGCTTAGTTGAGAGTGATGCAAAAGAAGAGAGATGCTGCTTGTTGCTAGCTGGCATATGCGTTCTGAGGGTGAGGTACTCTTCTGGGGATCTAACAGTTTTCATATTCGTTCTTTGCCAATTTTTTTTCTTCCTGATTGGACTTTTATGAATGATTTCTGCTTACACCTGTAATTTATAGCTTTATTTATTTCTATAGCTAGTTGGAAAATACGATGCCGTGGGAAACTCAGCTATATTAGGTGCTTTTAGTCGTTTTTTTTCCGCACATTTTAAGGGGAGGAGAGGGGAGTGCTATGATTTCGGGCGTCTGAGCGAAGGATGGAATGGCTTAGAAATGTAGCCATAGTCAATGTGTTCTATCTAAAACTAGGCACTTAGAATTGGTGAAGAAAATGGTTATAGCACTTTATCGTCAGATCTTTAACAGTAGTATCGATTATGCGAATCGTATCTTAGCAGTCGGAGTTAATTTATTGGGGGACCGTTGTTTTAAGTATCACAGTAAGGGTGATCCAGTATGGTTGGTCTTGAGTACCACAATAAGGTAATCCAGCATGGTTGGTCTTGAGCACCACAATAAGGGTGATCCGGTATGGTTGGTCGTCGAATCGGCAAGCGATGGTATAGTCGATATTAGCGAAGCTTCCCTTATTTCATGACCAGCATTTGAAGGTAATATTCCATTGCTTGTTCAGATCTTTCGATTGTCGATCACACGAACATTGCGAAGTTGTTTGATCGGAGGTACCAGAGCATGAATAGGAAGCGGTAATGAGTGATAATTTTTATAAAGGATTTGATGTTTGGATTTGCCTTTGCCTATTTATTTATATACTAGTCGTATATTCATTCATTCAGGTATTCCTGTATGCATCGTGTGCGTGTATTATCTCTGTATAAACGATTATTGAGGAACGCAAACGATCTGATCTTCACTGATAGGGATTTCTATCGCTATCGAATTCGAGAGGAATTCTTAAAGAACGTTAACGCCGGAAACGAGCGTATATCGAAGTTGATAGAGGTACAGTAAATTTGATGTTTTTATTTTGGGAACGAGTATGGATATGAAAGGAAGCTAGTGAAGAATTGGAAGCGTTTTCTTTTTCACCTTTTCTGAATCGTCAAGTAAAGGGATGGATTGTCGAGTCGTTTTCCTTCCCCGAGAAGGGGTATTATTTTTAAAACTACAATGAGGAGGCCACATCAAGACACATTGCTTATCCCATAACGCTCACTGAATAATAGTTTTAAAGCCATAAGTATCGTTTTCTCCTGAAAAATTACTTTGGGTTACAGGACTTAAAGAAATGCCCAAATTCCATTCGGACTCTAATCTGTCGTAGCGGATTGCGGGAGTGGAAGGAGTATTATTGATGTTCTACTATACGATTCTATATAGAATAGATTTGATCGCCGTAGTTATGTTTTTCGCATTTAAGCACTCGTGTAGACAGATGTAGATATATACGTAGCGTCACACAGTTGCGATGCGTTTCATGATGTAATTTTTACGAGATTTTCCCAGAAGGCTGCAACCAAAGCAAGTCGCAACTAGTAAGTCATCAAGTAAAGATGTGAATATGGCTTTAGCTTAGTAGATCCCAGAAACCTGGTACTAATGGATGGTGAAACTGAATATATATCTATCGATGACGCCGATTTTGCTCTGTTTATGGCTAAACCTCTTCGCCTGTACAGTAAATGAATTGCTATCCAAGCGCAATTGGCAGATTTGCCACCATCGTATTTCCGGAAATGCACGTTTCTTATTTATATGATCCAAGCACTCACCGTTACATGAATGTTTTCATGTTTTCTTACTATTTCCTGTGGGTGTGGATTACGAGATGCTCATGTCTATGTGTGCTTATATGTTACGTCTGCGTTGCTGCGACCATGTTGCGTTATTTCAGTCGCTGAATCATTGAAGATGCATCCTTGAAATGTGTGGTTTACTTCCCTTAGAGATTGTAAATTTTAAAGCAAACAACAAGTATTGCATTTACTTGCGGTATTTAAATGCATCTGCTTGACTAGATGAAATTGTTTAGCAGTTTGTTTGCAGAGAGGTGAACGCTTGTTGAGTGAGAAACGATTTCGTTGAACACATCATCGAGAATGGTTTGTATTCTTGGCATCGAGGGCAGTGCCAATAAAATTGGTGTCGGTATAGTGCGTGATGGACAGGTTTGTTATTATTGAAACGATAAGGACACCCATCATCAGTGTTTCTAGCACACTGCTATCATTTCGGTGTACCGTTACCATAAGTGACTGTGAATACCCTATTATCTCTGATGATGTTGAGAAATGTTGAGACATTTCTTATACATAAAGGCCGTCAAGCCAGGTTTTCCCGGAGGTTTTCCGAATCTTAGAACGACGGAACAAATCGATTTGACGATTGGTTCATTGTGGTGGAAACAGAACCATTTAGGATTGCGACACATCTATGTGATACCCCTGTTGAAATGTCCTTTATTGGGTAGACTTCAGTAATTGATAGGTTGCCATAGTGTTAAGCCCATTCTGGGTTTAGCGACCAACTTTAACCTAATCGGGGCCAATCAGCTAAACGGTGTCGAATGTGACTCATCTCAATGCTTTCTTCAGTTAAATCCGGTTGTGATTGGGATTAGATTCAACTGGGTTCTTAATCCTTGTGGGTGTGTCTGCGTATGACATTCGTTGTATGACCCGAGATCTTGCGTTATTTTCGCGCATTTTTTTAAGCACACTTCTAAATTATTCAATCTGCCACCTTTTACCCTCTGGGGAGGTTGCAAGGGGAGAGTGTCGCTTGGGATTCTTTGATGGTGAAGGATCAGATAAGAGGGAGATTAAGTTTGAACTGAATTGTTGTAATATAATCGTTGTTCTGCATGATGGAATATGTGTTGTTAAGGTGATATCGAATCCACGTGCCACCTTCCACGCCCCTACAGGTCAAGGTTTTCGTCCAGCCGAGACAGCTACACATCATCGTCAGAATATCGTCGGTCTTGTTGTACGTGCCCTTCGTGAAGCGAATATCAAGGTAATTGTTTTTTGGCGGTGATTATCACTGATCGGCTTGCTCCAAATTCTGAAATATTTGAGCATTAATATTAATTCAACGGTAAATTTTTTTTTAATAGATATATTATAAAATGCTCAGAATGTTGATAGACGTTGAGGTTATATAGCAAGAATGCTTTTTAATTTTCTTTGAGCGATTCATTTATGTAGGAGCCTCGCGCCGAAATCGATGGTATCGCCTACACGAAAGGACCAGGTATGGGTGCACCTTTGCAAGTTGGTGCAGTGGTAGCGAGAATGCTAGCACAGATGTGGCAAAAACCGATTCTACCCGTTAATCATTGCGTGGGACATATCGAAATGGGTCGACTCATCACGGGCGCTGAGAATCCGGTTGTCTTATATGTTAGCGGAGGAAATACCCAGGCATGACGCTTTTATTAATTTCCTGCATTTAAGTTGCTGTTTGTAGGAAAAACCACTGCATTTGATTTGGAGAATGGCTTCTGGATGGCAGAATGTAGAATTATAAGGTTAGGCGGGATATCGCTTATCATTGGTTATCGTGCAACTAATCACTGTTTGATGCATAAAAAATCGAACGAAGAATTCTGGTCGAACATAACTCCGAAGTTACTGCAGAAAGAGAAATGAATGCATGTTTGATGGGCACGTTGAACTTCGAAATGCTCAGAGAACGACTCATCCTTGTATTTTATCGAAATCTGTTTGATGGAAGGCAGGGGGGGGGGGAGGGGGCGAGGCAGAGGGAGGTTAACCGTGACCTTTCGATCTTTTTGGATCTTCTTACTACTTCCCTGTTCATCATCTCACTTAATTTGTATCTTTTACATAGTTTATTAGTTGCTGTGTTGACAGTCAACGTTGACAACATTGTTTTGCTTATTTCGGTTAAAATTAGCGCACTCACTCAACGTTTTGTCAAAGACGTTTAGTTCTATTCCTTTCACGAATCCGTAAAGAAATCTTGCTTTTACTTTGTGCGCTGCTTGAGTAAACATAGCGTCGATAATTGTGCATCATATGAACTTCTGCCTTTTTCCTTTTTTTTTTTCAAAAAATTCTTATTATGGGTTTATTTCGTTATGTGCACTGAAAGGTCATTTGTAATGCAGTTGATAGAAGGCTGAATGGGCGAATAACAAAAGTAAAATAGAAAGTGCCCCATCTCATCCCCTACCCTTTCCTCCCTCTCTTCCAGGCGTAGTATTGCTTTTGTTTTCAAATTTTGTCGCTGTAACTTACCACGTGATAGGCATTCCTACTTTGACGGTGTTTTTTTGGCTTGCAGAACATTTTTCTTAAACAGGATTCTCTAGACTAGGTAGACCTAAATTTCCGGTTGTGGGGGTCATAAATTTCTCAGGTTTGCTCTATTTCGTTTTTTTTTTTTGATTTTAAAATTCAGATAATTTTTTTAAAGGTGATTTCTTATTCGAATAAGCGTTATCGTATATTTGGAGAGACACTCGATATGGCAGTTGGCAATTGTCTAGACAGGTTGGTGCTTTTTTCTTTGAGATTGCTGCCGCAGAGTTTTGATAATTCCATCTAATTTGAATAATTTAATACTTCTATTTAACTTTAATATTTCAATAATTTGAATATTCGCCATAAATGAGCACATCGTTTGTTTACAATCTGAATTTTACTAGTAAGTGAAATATTTGCGTTTGCTTTATTTTATTTTTTTAAAGAAGATGTTCACTTCTAGTATTTTCAAACGTATCCACTGAATGCTGATATTAATATGTGTTATAACTGCTAATGCGTATCTTTTATGCATCGAGAAAACAAAATGATTGTGATTGCAGGTTTGCACGTCTGTTAAATCTCTCAAACGATCCATTCCCAGCATACAATCTTGAGCAGTTGGCCTTACAAGGGAATAAGTTGATTCCACTGCCATACACTGTTAAAGGGATGGATCTATCATTATCAGGCATTCTGTCGTTTATATCGACTCGTGGATTGCGAATGGTCGAATCGGGAGAGTGTACTGCAGCAGATTTATGCTTCTCACTACAGGTTCGAAAATATGCTGCATTCACGTTCATTCCACCCGCATTATCTATCGATTGAGCACGAAGCAGGTATTGGCCAATAGGGCCAAGGGGAAAGCATAGAAAATACTGATAGATGCCGAATAATTACCAAGGTTTTAACTGAATATTGCTTTAATTAATTTTGAAGAAATATGATTTTTATTTCTAAACGATTATTGTGATCTTTGAAGATTTTAACGCATCGCTATGCTCTATAAAACGAGTTGAACATAAGCCCTTTATATGGTTTTAAATAACTTCCCTACAAAACCTTTTACACCTTAAATAACAAAAATACTATATTGATGAGTTTGCATAGGAATTGAAGTGCTGAATGCAGCATTATTTTGGGTAATGGGATATTGCCGAAATTGAGGTTATATAACCTTTCATGCCAATATATGGCATAGTATAAACCTAACCGCTGGTGACCTTTTTTGTGTGCATAGATTATATTCGTTGAGTAGTTCATGGCTACACTCACTGGGATACTTACCATTTGGGTGACCAAAGGTCATCCTCAAAAACATTTTCGTTCGATATTGCAGGAAACGGTGTTTGCGATGTTGGTTGAAATAACAGAACGTGCAATGGCGCATTGCAATAGCAATGAAGTTTTAGTGGTCGGCGGTGTGGGATGCAATAAACGTTTGCAACAAATGATGCAAATAATGGCATTTGAAAGGTTTGAAATACTTCTCTTTGATGTAACTATCTTTAAGAGGTAATATTATGGGATTAAGGAGGTATTTGCTACTCTCTTATCGTCCATTCTCTTTCAGTAGAACTCCAATAAGCTAGGCATCCATCTCTCTGCATATTTCAGGAAAGTGGGTCATGGATTTTGATTGGTTGCATCCCGGTTGGTTGCAAATGCTTAAAACTTGACCTATAAACTTAACTGCAAGGCGTCCTTCACGTTTTCTTTTTATTTTCAGGTCATGGCTATTCCATTCTCCATTTTGTTAGCATATGCGCATAATTAGAGAAGGCTTGATTTCCGACGTGAGGGGTCTCGTAACTAGAAGGGTATCTCCTCATTAAACTAGAGATGAGGGATTAGCATGCCTAGAATATTTTCATAGATTATCCCACGTAACTAAAAACTCTTCGATATTCTTTTTCTATTATGAGACCGATACGATGTTGCATTTTATTGCCTAACTTAAATCACTTCCTAAGGTTTATTTGTTTTAACCTATCATTTGTGCTTATTCCAATTTTTTTTCGAAATCTCCAAATGAAAAGAAAAAGCTTTTCTTTCGTTTTCCTTCCACTCCATAAACATAATCCGCTGTACCCATAGGCTGTGGTTTTCAAATTGTCTCATATAAGTTTTGGGATGGCGGCGGGGCGAGGGGGAGGGGGAGGGGGATTCATGAGGGAATATTGGCACATTAATTTACTTTGTGATGGCTAACGAAATACAACAGTGGTATTCAGAGGGGCGAAGCTATTCGCAACAGATGAGCGTTTCTGCATTGACAATGGTGCAATGATCGCACAAGCTGGCTGGCACATGGCACGTGCCAATGTGCATGCTCGACTCGAACAGTGCACTACCACACAACGCTATCGCACTGACCAAGTGCATGTTGTTTGGCGTTATTGAAGTGTTCTGTTGATGAGTACTGCGCACGCTATATTCATTGCCTGCTGTTTGTGTAATTTCGACTTTATTTATGTGCTTATCTACCTTTTAGTTGTCGTTCTTGAGGTATTGTTGTGTTGTTGTTTTTGTTGTCTAGCTTCTGGATCATGCTGGTAACAAGTTGGAATAATGCTTTTTTATTATTTGATTTAAACTTTTATTTGATACAATAGTTTGTGGTTGATATAGCGGTTGCCTTCCGAGTTGCTCGTTCATTGCTTTCTGTGGTTTTTTCTAGGCCATATGATGGCTTTATCTTTATATTTATGGGATGTTTTGCTTTACGCTAGTATTTCGATGTTATTGGTTAGCTTTTGCTAGCGTATTCATAGTTCTTGTTGGCTCTGTTTCCAGTTAGTCTGTTGGAAACTATAGCTTAATAGAAGAGTGAAAGAGGAACAAAATTTGGGATATCGAGAAAGAAACAAAAAAAAAGTTTCATTAAATATACAAATAAAGTAAAAATTATTGAAAAAAAAAAGAAAACGTTTAAGGTTACTTCCTCTATTTCTTTCTTGTTAAAGCGACGGATTGTTGGGAATTCCCTCGGGATTTGAAAATAAAAAGGCCATCTTATAATATCTATTCCTAAATAAAGAGGAGGAGAGGGTGTGCTATTTTGAATACCTATGCCATCTTCTGCCATCTTCAGATATCTTCTCACTCTGATTATTATAACGAAAGAACCATACAATTGAGGCCTACAGAAAAGTAAGTACTATATGACAGGTGAAGGTGCACAAGAGGGAACTGGCACGACATGCGCTTTTTTGCAATCTCACCCAATGGAGAATATTGGTTGAAGAGAACTCGAAAGTCGAAAAATTGTATCATATTTGTTTCATTCCACCTACCCGAAGTGTTGCATAGATTCCGAACTGAAATTCACTTCTGAGATGCATTCGAATAGTTGAATAGAAGTAATCGGCAAGTTCTTATGGTATGTTTAGGGTTTCACGATGACGCACGCCTATTGATTATGATCAATGAGGACGATGTTGAGTTTAGAGGACTGATCATGGAGTGCAAATTTTAGATGTTAGCTTTAGCATCATGGCTTTCATCTTAATGACGCATGCGCAATTATGTTGGCATAATTATGGCATTGTACTAATGCGCTTTTCTTTTTTTTTTTAGATTTGCAAAAAGCACTTGTTGGGCTATAAATGAATTTTGAATGATGTAAGGGTTGGTGGAATTTTTATAGATTCAGTTTAGATCACTTTCTTAAGCATTATCAGTTTCTTAAAACGATGATGCGATGCGGTGTGTTTATTGTGTTGGTTGCGTTCAGTGCGGTGACTGCTGCATACAGTCAGAGGGAATCGTCTTACAACACCACTCTACAGGCAACTCTTCTATTTATGAAGAAAGGACTTTCATAGTGGTTAACATGCTGATGGCAGAAAGTAGAGATGAGTTTAGAGTTAGTTGAGTAGGGAGTGAAGCACTATGTGCATTTCTTATGTTATAATCAAATGCATATGTTGTCTATAAGGCGTTTTTGCCTAAAATTTTATTATTGTTGGTTTATTCATTGAATAGATAGTTAACAAAGAATGATGAGCAGTGAAAGCATTTACGATGGTTCAGTGGTAGAATATTTGCGGGGTAAGTGGAAGGTCACAGGTTCGGAAACGTTTGCAGATGATGTTTTCACTGATCATTGAGCAATAATTCATTCCTTCCCAATGTTTTGTTAAGTAATTTAAGATGTACTTTTGTTATTTAGATGAAACTTCTTCTATATGCTATTCGTTTTGTGGACGCACAGTTGGAATTGTAGAGCAAACTAAGAAAGCGTAATATGCAAATTTTCATATAGTAGAGCATTCAGCAGACAAGCAAAATGTCCAGAGTTCGCATCCATCTGCGGTCAATAGTTTTTCTTAGTTTTCGAAGGCGATGGTTATTTACGGAGTAATTACGATCAAAACTAGTCAGCGTTGAAATGAGTACAAATTTCTTATAATTGGTTGGAGTGTTTCGTCGCTTGTAGTAAAAAGTAACACCGAACAAGATTGTGCAGCTGTAGTCGACATAAAAACATCGCAAGTTTATTGAGTACTTTTTTACATTATTGAGTGTAAATGAAGTATTTTGCTTCACTCAGAGAAGGCATATTTGAGTAGGTTGTTAGCACATTTATTGCTGACAGCTTCTAAAAAAATCACCAACTACCAGCTAGTTGTTGTTGTTGTTAAATATGGTCTAATCAGTGATTAGGTTGTACCAGGTTCCAGAAATAAGATGATTTATGAGCAAATAGATTGCAGAAAGCATGGTGTCGTGATGCTGCGATAAAATTGCAATTTTGGATGATCGTACTAACGTTCGCTCCGTTTGTTATCAATTTGTGTACAATTGTGATGCTTATATTTACAATTATTTATGTGAAGAGACTTAAAAGTGTCACTGAGGCTATCACAAGCAGGTTGCTGTTACTCGTACATCATTTTCTCTCCTTTCATTCGTTCACATTCTTCATTCTCTAACAAACGTTTGTGTTATATATGTGCCAGTTGGGTGTTATAGTGCATACTGTTTAACACATCTTCAGTTATTACATTGTTGATGTATATACAAATAGAAGTTTATTGCGTTTCTCATTTTGTTAGATGATTTCCATATTGAAAAAAAAAAAAATTTTTCGTATTTTTTTTTAAATTTTTTCTGCGATATTTTCCTGCAATAAGTTGGTTTTTTTTTCTATGATTATTTACCATACGTTACGTATTTTCCACTCCACTTAGAAACATCTTCAAAGAGAATAATTGTGTTTGCACATGAATAATAGTTACTACTATGCGTTACTATATTGTTTGAGCATTTAAAACTCGTTTAAAATTGCTTATTTTGCAGTACACATTGGTTGACACGGACGGCAACAAGGGTCGGTCTAGGTGCAAGTGCGCATCGCTCATTGATCGAATATGCACGTTCAAAAGGTTATACAAATCTCATCCCACGTCCACATTCAAGGGACAATTGCTCCAATAGTCCATAATCACATCCACAATAAATTTGCACATCTCTAATAAATTGCTAGCTCTTTCTATGATTGCCAGTATGAGGCATTAAAATGTGTTTTATAATTGCTCGTTAGTGATATGTCATTGCTATCTGTTTTTGTGTAAGTGGCGGTTAACGATCTCACCATTGATGACGTCATAAGTATGCACAAATGTTTCACCCTAGATGCATTTGACGCATTTGTAGGCACATTTTACTGTTATGTTTTAGCA
The DNA here is from genome assembly GCA_022845575.1 of Baylisascaris ailuri. Classification (NCBI taxonomy): domain Eukaryota; kingdom Metazoa; phylum Nematoda; class Chromadorea; order Rhabditida; family Ascarididae; genus Baylisascaris; species Baylisascaris ailuri. The sequence continues at coordinate 3,254 of JAAVTS010003646.1, read as the reverse complement.
CGTTGCTGTGTTAGCCTTAATAAAGTTTATTGTTATCTGGAGTATTTCCACACATATTGCACTTATCTGGTTTATCTCCATTTTTTGTGCATATATATGCACACTATTGATATGATTGTAACGTATCATACAATTGCCTATCGCTTAGTTCATTCATAGAGCGATAGAGAATAGAGAAACGCCCGTAGAAAAGCGTTGGCTAGGTGAAATTTGTTTTGTATTTCTAGGAAGTTGGAAAAGGTGATGACCATTTCAAAGATTATTACGAGTAAACAGCTGGGAATATGGTAAAGTGGAAGATGAACTACTATAGTTGTATTAACTCAGGGATTATTCATGCCTGAAACTTTTTTCTCGCATTATTCAATATGCCGGAAGTGAAGAGGAGGAAAGGTTGAGGTTGATTTTGCCTCATAACTGTGACGACGTAAAGTGGCTGTCATGCGTGGGGCATCCATATTGAAGGGGTTGTGAGGAATGAAGGCATAAGTGGTTGTCCTCATGCCATTGTATGCCCGCCTCATTCATAGGTTGTTACGTCGAATTATTTACGAGTCATCTGCGTCGTGATTTTGCATTCCGGTTATATGCTCGATGTGCCTTTGTGTTGAAGTGAAGAGCAACTGCATTTGGCAGTCATCTGCATCAGTTCTGTTGTAGTTTTATTCGGAGTGCTTTTTTTATTGATCGGTTTTTCTTAAGTATTCAACATTGTAATTTGACAGTAGGCATTCGACCATCTCTATTGCGTTATATTAGTGGAATGGGTTTTTTTATATCTTTCGAGAGCATTTCGATTTGTTGCCGTTTTGTTTCCTTTGGTTGCACGGTGATAAACTCTGATTTAACCGATGATTTTCAATTTACAACGACGATTGCACTGAATAGTAGTATACCATTGCTATTACGTCGTTATTGAACAACACAAATCGAAATCGATGCGAATTTTGAGTGTTTCATGTGCTTCAGTATTCAGGATGGTTTTCGAGAAAATTGTGGTCGAAGGCTATGACGCACTAAAGAAGGCAGTTGAAGGCTCAAAGATACGCACGATGATCCTGTTCAGTGGTTCGAAAGATTCTGGCAAAAGTTGGTGTCCCGACTGCGTTGCAGGTTAGCCTTTCATCGACGAATTCAGTTTACATAGGGACCTAGTAGGTCGAGAATGCCATAATAGTGTTATCTGTAACAGAAAGTCACACTGCTGGAAAATACTGATTGAATTTGCTCTTGAAGTTACATCTTTATTCTGCTGGTTGCTCATCGACGAGGGGATATCGTGAGGTGTTTGAGTTCCCGTCTAAACCCTTCAATATAACATAGTATGACCCTGTTTACGTTTACATGAGCTCTCAGTGTTTTCATTAGGCCAGTGATGCGCACTAATGGGCACAAATATGGGCATTCAAGTGAGGGAAGCATCTTTAGATGATGTCTTCATCGATATGACCTTGAATTCGGGTAGGGTTTAGCCCAGGTAATATGCACGTCGATGCGCTAAGCAACATTCAACAAATTTTTTTGCTACCTCATATAGCCTGTTGTTACAATTGTCGTTGAATTAATTTAACTCAATTTCAATTACCATATGACTATAATTTTATGGGTATGTCACCAAGAGTGCTGGAAAGGAGGGGGGGGGGGGGGGGGCGGCGTGGAAATACTATGGCGTAAGCCTAGCCCATAGAAGTAAATCTACGTTCGCCCCCACTGATCGGAATTTAACTTAGGAGTATAATGACTTAGAGGCTGTAATTCGGAACGGGTTCATGCGTTTATTTCAAGTCAGTGCTTCTTGGGTTTAAGCTGAAATTTCTTAACAGAAAACGTTCCCTCGAAGTTTCGAAACAAAACTTCGAAAAAAGTAACTGGGTAGTGGATGGCGATGGAATCACTGATTTGAGGGATGAATGCCTTGGTGATAATATGAGGTGGCGGGTTTGATAAATAGATAGAAAGAAATATCTTTAATGAGGAAAAAGGAGAGGCAGCAGAGGAAGGGAGAGGAGGAGAGTGATGGAGAATGCTAACCCCAATTTTAAGTATGAAAGAAGAACTGAGAATTAAACTGACGAAGTAGCCATTCCTTCGAGCCAAAAAGCGAACTATTATAAATTCTATTAAAATCTTAAACGTTCATTGTTCAATTTCAATTGAGAGGAACCAATTTGATGAAGGAGAAAATGTTTTCATTTCAGCAGAACCAGTTATCGAAAAGGTTATCGGTGAGTTGTCGAGTTCGAACTTCGCTAATGAGCACAACGTTCGTTACATCGAGTGTTCCGTCGGTCCTCGTGAATAGTAATGTTTTCATCATCTATTAAGCTTTTGCTACTGTTTCGTGTTATCCAGCTTCTGTAGAAAAATTGAAGGCATTCATAGAATCGAATTGTTTTTGAGGGGATTCATTGCTATCATATTGTATTGTTCGTTTGTATTGTTTTTCACTGTGTCGTGTAGTGTCGTGTTGTGTTGTGTCGTGTTATGTTGTATTGTGTTGTGTGTTTTGTTGTGCAGCTCTCGTTGAATATTATCAGAATGAGTGAATGACTGAATAATTTCAACATCTACAGTAATACAATTATAAGACGCCCATGTTTCGAGCCTTCCCTAAAACATTGATCTCATCGATCGATAGCCATAATGTAGTATGGTTGTAGCAGTTGGTTGTGGTATAGATAGCACTGCCGTTATATGTGTTCATTGGTGGACTAGATAGAAGTACAAAACTGGAATTCGATAGCTGAATCGGTTTCAGTTTGCAAAAGATTCTATTATTTTGTGGAATTCAATGCAGCCTGATTTGATTACATCTATGTCTAGAGGCCAATCTTCTTGCATTGAGTTATATTGTTTGTTGTGCCATCTACTTTTATGTTTTCATGTTTCTTCTCAAATACTACTTTTCAGCTGGAAGGATGCAAAGAATCCATTCAGGACCGATGATCACTTCAAACTTACTTGTATACCGACGCTCATCGAGTATGGCGTTAAGGTTAGTTCGATGAATTCTCCTATATATTTGATAGAAGTGATAAGGGTGGTCTTCGAATTAGGTTTTCTTCGGACTAATCTTGAGTAGGTCTTTGAAGTTTATAGATGGTATCTTACGGAGTATCTTTCGAAATCAATCTCTCAAAGGCTTATCAGTTATAGTTTTGCTTTTGACTGTCTTTTGTCCGTCGTTTATTGCCATCCAAATATGGCAACTTGATAATGGCTTGTAGATTTTTCGCATTTTTGTTTATTGTGGA
>JAAVTS010003645.1:7680-17740 GCA_022845575.1 Baylisascaris ailuri | reverse complement strand
CCATTTCTCAAACATTGACTGATTCGATGAATCTCTTGGAGGAGTCTGTTCGATTTTTTATTTAATCAAAAATTATGCGCTTCTTGATAAATATATGAAATGAGAATGCTTTCAAGGCAATGACAAAACAATAAAGCACTCACATCTTCACAGGAAGTTTAGTGTTATGCATTTGAATAAGATGGATTTTGAACTGTTTTTTTTGCATGTTTATTTTAATTATTTGCGTATTAATATGTTGCGTATAACAATATGTTGCAGGTCGCAATGTGCAATTACCGTTCGATATCAATCGTACGGCCTTCTTGTTTTCTCCTATTCATTGTTTCGTTTTCTCATAGTTATGACATCCCCTCTTTGCTTCAATGATGACAGTCTTCGAGAATTTTAGGACTCATATTTTATCTTATTAACATTGTTTTATCATTACTATTATTACTACAACATTTATTTATTTATCTATTTTTCCATTTATTTACTCATTTATTATTTGATTATTCCGAATATTTATTATTTCAAGATATTTGCATATTATCCCACAACTCACCCGTTACATACCCTTAATATTATCGCGAAGATATGTGTAAGAAATGTTTATCATATAGCCAATTTCGAATATCCCATCCAAATATTTTATTCATTTGAATATTACATTTATAAATAATTTTATTTCACCAATATAACATTTTTTTGAATATTATATTTGGCCTTGGTAGCAATTTTGTTAATGAACTATTATATCGTTACATATGAAATCTAGTGACTATATGAAGCCAATTATAAACATGTGCATCGAAAAAAAACACTCCAAATTTATGAGTGTTTTCACGCCAATTTGCATTCATTCCTCTTTCTTCGCATTAACCACGAACACCTTCAGATTATTGAAAAACTTTTTCTAAAACTTTTCAGGTTAGATTTGTCTTGTAAAGGTCAAAAATTATAGGAAAAAAAGTGACATTAAGGAAAATGTTATTCGCCGAAGCCTTGAATTTCTTTGAAACTCCATTTCCCTTTTCATCATCAAAAAATTTGTCTATATGCAAATTTCGAAAGCAAAATACAAATTAATTTTGCGAAATTATCCTTTTTTTTAAATTTACGACCTTAAGTAATTTACGACCTTAAATAGTTTCCGAAACTTTATAAGCTTAAGTATTGCTAAAGGGTTCATGGGGAATTTATACATAGACGCTGATATCATTGCATCACATATCGGAAAATAATTTTGGTACTCTTTTGCAATTGATTTTTGAAACTTTTCAGCGTATGATTTTAAGCAATTTTTTAAAATGGCGAGTATTTTGGCAATTTTCATTCGATTTTCGCATCACATTTCATGAAAAAAAAGAAGTTTTTGCATAAAGTTTTCGGCTTTATTGTGTTATTGTTTATGCACACCGATACGCATGAGAAGATATGTGTTAATTCGGTGTCGAATCTATCGGCGATAAAGTGAAAAAAAACTAAGAGCGTTGCTAAAGGATGTAGTAGTTGAATTATAGGTCAAACAAACTACGCTGGGCCGGTCATGTTGCACGCAAAGTTGACAATAGGTAAAGCGCGAGAATACTGCACTGTATCCAAAACATCGCAGAAGACTCAAAGGAAGGCAACCATGAAGATGGGAACATTTTCTCAAGACAAACACAGGAACAACATGGAGAAGAAAAGCGGTAGACATATCGTTATGGAAGGGTATCGTGCGGAACGTCGTCAAGTGGCTGTCTGCTGTGACATGCACAGCTCGTTGATTATCGGCTTCCAAGTGAACTATCGGATCTTTAACGAGAGATATAACGATTGGATATCGTCTAATTATTCAAATTTTGGCTTTAAAGACGAGTGTACGCATATATGCAAATTTATTGTGCCAAAACAGAACATTTATCGATGTGATCGAAAAATGCGAGCGTGAACATCAACTGAAAAGATGAAAGAATGCGACCAGCCGGTTGGAAATTAAGCATGTGAACAAACACTATTGATAATGTAGAAAAGCGCATCAATGAAGCTGATATAGTATGTGCCTCTAAGCTCGTGACTCACTTGACGAATCAATTTTACAATTTACGCAACAAGTGTCGAATTATTCAGTCGTATTTTAAGTGACCTAATCGCTCGCATAAATCATCTGCATCAAGTTCATTTTCTTTACTGGCCATATGAGTATAGGATGAGAAATCGACTAATTTAGAGTGCATGCAAATTTCTTTGATAAATTTAAATTTTTATATAATTTATTTCAAAATCGATGAATTCATGCGAAAAATAACATTCTCCCATAAAATTCTGTGCCTTTTGAATTTTACAGCTTCAATGTCAATGATTAGGGAGTGATTGCGACTATCAGAGAGGTAGAGAAAGAAACATACATGCATAGAAATAATCTCATCGTAATGAGATTTGTGAGTGTAAAAATGCAGAAATTCATTTAAAAAAAAGGTGAATATCACCGTCTATATGAATAATCAAATGTACCTATTCTACGAATTGCCGCATAAGGCTATCTATATGTGAATATAATTTATTGCACATAGCAGCTATATAAAATTGAAGAAAAAATTTGGCTATAGCGAGATCACAGATTCTTCGAAACGATCATTGATTTACAAAAAAATTAACGATAATGCTCTAACTGTCATTTGATATTGTTAATAGAATGAGGCACAAAAATTTCAAGAGTTGATTGGATGACTTGCAAGGGTTTGAAGGCATGGCGTAGTGGATAAATGCGCTGCTGGGATATTTAAGAAATAAGGTTCGATTCTTCGCTCACTTCTCAATATTTCTTATCTTGAAAAAACCTTTGTTTCAATGAGAAGGGAATTTTGCAATATCGTAGGTTATTTTTCAAAACTTCAATTAGTGAATAAAGCACAAAAGGCCGAAAAAAAAATTGAAACAGACAGCTTTTTACTCCTAGCAATATGAAGCTCAGATCCTATGAATTTATGAATTCTTATGAACTTCAAAGCTAAATAAATTTTATACTCTTCATATGCATAATTAGTGGATTTAAAGAAAGTCAAAAAAGAAATGCAACGGCTCGTTTTATGCAGATTGCAGACGTGAAGAGTGAGATACGAGCATGGTTATGATGTCACCTGCAAATTACAACGCTATTACACGTATTTTGACAATATTTTGGCAGTCTGTGTAGCTAACATTGTGTCCAATTTCTTTGTTACCGTTTTTGTCTTCTCTAGACTGTCGTTGTATGTCGAACATTACGGTGGAAGTGATGTTGTGGTGAATAGCATATATCGGAGTATGCTGAAAGAGGAATAAGACTGTCGGATATAGGATATGCGAACCCACGAGGAGCTGATGAAGACAAGATTTCGGCGCTTGCAAATGGTGGTGATCCATCAGCTGCCAAAGTTACCGTTCTTTCAGCACGTAACTCTTGCACCGCAGATCCACCTGATGGTGAAGCTGCATCGCGCATACGAGCTATTCGTAATGCAGCACTGAAATTCAGTTCAATTTTTTCTTTCAATTTGCGCGCTTCTTTTAACATTGTAGGCAAACGATCATCGAAATATAATATAAAGGATAAGCTTGCAGCACAATAAAGCAAACTGCCAAAATCTTTTGCTTTATAGGGGATAGAATGCTTCGGTTAAAGGTATCTTAAAGATTTGAGAATGAATTAGATTGCATTGCTAGCCTCATCAATATGAATTGATGGAATAATATGAGAACCCGAGAGCAAGTGAAAATTTGATTTTGTTCAGAGGCAATTTCCGGAAAAACACATCATTATAAAATCTGCCGTCCCTTACTGTTATATCTCAATCAATTAGGAGGCAGGCCAAAGATTTATAGCGTATCCATCTCTTAGACTGTAATAGTTTTAGGCAAATTTCAATGCCTATAACACCTAAAAAAAGAAACCTTTTACGAACGAATGGATGATAGATATAGACGATAGTGGGAAAGGCGAGAAAATAAATGAGCAGCGCAACGTCGAAGATATACAACGATATCGAGGAGGCAATTTCGTCTATCGAATCACGCACACCAATCATATAAAAGATAATACCCCATACGATCACCGAACTGATTATATAACAAACTGAAATTTACGTATGCTTATTAAAATTTTTAAAAAACGTGCAAGAAATTCAACCACGATTATTAAATAAGCTCTTTGCCTCGGTTGGAATGATTTTGGTTTGTCGATATTTCCATTTAAGAAATATAACTGTTTTAATTGGCTTCAAGAATGAGGTGAACGAACTTATCCGAGCGAAAGCATTTTGTTCTAGGATGTTAATTCAAAGTATAATATATATTTATAATTTTCTATGTGGAACGGACGTCGTCATCTGTAGATGCGATATGAAAAAGCCAATCGCTATAAAATATAGAGGTCTAAGAATTTAATCAATAGCTGGCTCTTCAACCTTTCCGAAAGTTTTATTTTTCAATTCAAGAATTTTCCCCAGCTTTAATTGCGATAAGAAACAAGCGATGAAATGTAGGAAAGTATTAGAAGAAATTTTAAAAAATACAACGTTAAGACCGCCGCTAATTTTCCCCAAAAAAATCACCACTGACAAGTGAGAAGAAATGAAGAGAGTGACGAAAAAGGAGAGAATGATACGGGATGGGATAGGTGAAATTGAAAGGGAATTAAGAGTAATGCAGTAAGATTTACGAAATGATTCAAAATAAGCTAACTGAAAGTAGGATATACTGTTGCATTCATTGTGCTCCTGATACGAGCTGCAAGAGCGTGCCTTTTTTGTGCTATTCGATCACTCCCTGGAAGTGTACAATTGATCCACTTCTCTGAGATCGTTAATCCAAAGAAACACTGTAAAATCATCTTTAAAAAGAAATACTGAAATTTGTTGATAATAAATTTGAATAACCGATGAAAGAGATGCCCTCCTTCCTCGACAGGCCTTTGCTTTGTGGAGGGAAGTGAGGAGCGGGGATATCGTTCAGCCAATTCAGTTCATCTAGCTAAATAGTTCATAAAGAAACTTAGCAGTTCTTTATCTCTTCTCTTAGAGTAATAGTAATGTCACATTTAATCCTCATGGCAAAGCTTAAGAAAAGTTTTAAAATGAAATTTGATATTCTCGTATGAAACTGCTCATAGAAAATGAGGAAACATCATCCATTACCCGCATCATCTCATAAATGAATACGTATTATATATAAAATAATATGCAAAAAAAAAGTTTACACAGTAAAAAATTTGAATACTGAAAATATTTGCAACAAATCTGAATTCCACGTTTCTTTTTAAATTGTGAACTGGAATATATGAAACCAATTTAAAAAAAAAAAAAATAATATTAAGCTATTAGTTCTGATCCGTATCTTTTTTTTTTTTTTTTTTTTTTTTTTGGTTGACCTACTAATCGCATTCAAATAAGCAATATAGCTTGCGTTTGTAAATGTACACAATTATTATAAATTATTTTCCATTTTCACAACTACATATCAAGAAATGAATTCGAGAAATATAATTCAATATCTAAATGTATAGTTTAATGCGGAGGCAATTTTTGAGAAGGTGTGAAGAAGAGTTTATGCTTATTTCCGCATGAAAATCTTCACTCCTTTCTCCTTCCTATTACTCTAATCGTACCTGCAGAATATTCCATTCCCAACAAGTAGTTTTTTTTTTTTTTTTTTAAATTCAAAAGACCCCTTTTCTCGCCTTAAATATTATCATTCAGCACAATTATTTTGAAGGTTTTTCATTGCAACCTCTGAAATGCAAAAAAGGTGTAAATCGATTTAAGTAAATAAATTTAAAAAAAAAACCAACAATAATCTGGAATATTGCAATAAAACAGAACGCGACAATAATTGTAGCATAATGAAGCGCATTCTTGCCGACAATCTCTGAGAATCTCTTCTCACACATCGAATGATAGATCACCTTCTCTGGGAAGATGAGTGACGTTAAACGAAAATATAGATATTCACCGAACGCAAATACATACTGTAATGCAAGAATATACGGCAACGTATTGCACTGGAAATCCGCTTATTGCAAATATGGATTGCAAATGTGTATTGCACATATCATAAAGGTATTGTAATGTTTGATGCTTATTCCCACTAAAAATGTCAGAAACTGTTATAAATCCTCTTTGAGCACAACTCATGAGTCACGCGCAAAATTATAAAAAACTACTTGGAATTTTTCAAAAACGAATTCCATTTTTTTAGAATTCAATCACACCGATTGTATCAATCCGATCTTAATTGAGTTTTCGAAAAATTCGTCATCAAATAGAGTTGAACAAATTTCTGCTAACAAAACAAAGCAACAGGTTTCGAAAATATGTCAGTGAAAGAGTTCAAAAATGTTTTTCCCTAATTATATTTCATTTTTAGAAATTTGGAGAACTTATTTGTTAATATGGTCTGATTATAAAGAACTCCAATGATTTTACGAGTGTTCTTTGATGAAATTAATAAATCAGCCTAATTTATGAGTCAAAGCATCCGTTTTCCTTCTATCGATAATATGCTTCCCAACCCCTCAGGCAGTAAAAGAAAAGCTTTAAATTCTACGGTTGGAATTGAGGTGTGTGGGGGTAAATTCTAATGATTTTTGGGGAAAAGCATCGTCTAACACTTGCACTTCATTGCATAATTAATAACTAAATGAAAGGCTCATTTTTGATCAACATTGTTCTCCATTTTACAGTATCATTTCAACGCTTTCGATGAAGCCATGTGACATAGCAATATTATTACCACCCAGGTGTCTATACCTTCCATACTTCCCAGACTGTTCGTGCTTTTTTTTCGCAATAGACGAACATAAAATGCTGAAAGACGCTAATCGTAGAATCTTTTCATTTAATTAACCCGTGAAATCTACAGCCGAAAAACTTGACGAAATAGACTTACAGCGCCGATAACGAGTGCATAAGCGATGGTACTGTAGTGGATGATTAGTGGTGAAAGAAGTGCACCACCTTGATTCTCTACAGGTGACGCCTCCGCACTGGCCAGTGGCGCCTGAACATTGCTCGCCATCCAACATAACACCTAAAGTTTGAGCACATTCTAATAAGCGACAAGTTGAGCTTGAACTGTCACATTTCACGACATTCCAAGTATTCAAATAACATTATGACGCTGCTACGATATATTTTGCAAGTGTAACTTCATAAAAGCTCCATAAAAACGCATTGTTTCTCTTTAATGATGAGATAAACGTCGTTATGTGGAAACTAACATAAATAGACAGAAATTAAATAGTAAAGAAGTTATACATGATGTTCGGTATGCGAAATTGCGACAAACCAAAAAAAAAGTGGCTAAAAAATGTTTTAATTCAATTTGATTTTATTGCATCAGTCGTGAGAAATCATCTTAGAGCGCTGAAGTGTTCAATGTGAATTTTTGAATAAGCAACAACTATGAAATTTTCTACTGTTTACTCTTCATAACTGTGGTTTTGTTGCTGTTGTAAATGTAATTTCCCATATGCAAAGATCAAAAATTATCTTTGAAATATTTGAGATATTAGTCAAAGAAAAATGCCCTGAGGCAATTGCCCAGTAGTCCGAATCACTTTTTCTTCTACAGAATTGCCTCTTGCTAAGAAATTAGGAAAAAAAAAACTTCTAAAAGAGTCTTTTTCGTGCGTAAACGCAATGTTTTTTTCTCATTCTGCTCAGCAGAAGCAGCGGTTTCGACAAATTTAGCTAAATACAAGAACGTCATTAAAATTAGATACATATTAGTGCAGGAAAAGATTCAACCCAGCCTACATCGTGACCCATCGTGGCTAAAATTCCGATCAAACCTTCTAATATGTTCGTCGCGCTAATCGCACTTACATTCCCGGCAGGGGGAAGGAGAGAGGTGGGGAGGGGGAGAGGGAAGAAGGAACAGAGCAGCAGGAGTTCGGGTAAAGCACCTGAAGCAGCAGCTTCCTAGCTTCACCACTGTCGACAAACAGAGTGAAGCATCATCTAATTGACGAGCTCAATGAATCAGCAAGAATAAACAGTTATCAAATGATTCACAATAAAGTAAACCGAAATGAGATAAATTCACTTAAAAAAATTAATATTTCACGAGTTTTTTCAGAGAGAGAGAGAGAGAGAGAGAGAGAGAGAGAGAGAGAGAGAGAGAGAGAAAGTATGATGAAATAAAGTAAATTTAAAAAAAATTTTTTTGCAGAAATTTTCCAACTGCATCGAATAATATTTAGGAATTTTTGAATTTTTGAAGCTTTGCCTATGAAAATTTTCCATTATGGAATTTCCTCCACAATTGTTCTGCTCTTTATTCATGCTCAACGAGTTCACACCCATAGCAATCAGTTGCGTATTGAGGCGTAAGTCATACGGCTGTTCATCGCTTTTTTTTTCACTTCATTAAAAAATAACAATTTGAAAATCGCAGTTTATATCATAAATAGCTAACTTGCCTTCTGACCTTAACCAACCGAGTTAATTAATGCCTTGTAACATATCGCTGAGTGAACGACGAAAACTGTGAAATTTTCGAGGCGATATCTACTATCATTTGTACGAATTCATTTCCGTTTTTTAAAGATATCCATATCGTGAGGTCGCTCTCTTCTGTTGGCAAGATTTTCTTTCATCGATCATCAACGTTCACATAATTAATTTCTCACTCTGATTTGGGCTATAGTTACCCTCAAACTAAATACATTAGCAATCGCCTAAGACGTTTTGTTTGTGTTCTTATGCTTAATGGCATGAAAATATTTAAGTAAGCAATTTCAAAGATTGCATGGTAGCGAAATCGATATGGATTGGAATCCGAATGCTCTCTGCTCCTTGCATCTCTCACTTTCATATCTCTTGTATTGATGCTTAAATAAGTTTACTAGATAGGATTGAACTGCATTAAAGAGAGGAACTCTATTTCCAATGAATGATAAAATGAGTACAATTTCCCTATATAAATAAAACAATAAATGATAAATGATAAGGGGATAAATAAAGGAAAAAAAAGGTGACATTTATGCTTGTTCGAAAATGATCATAGAAAATCAAAATCGATTTGTCAAAATCAATAAATTTCATCGTTGTTGTCATCGGCGACCGACAATACCACAATGCAAGCATGATGCATATCAGCAATGGTGACAATGAACACTGACATACCGAGAGAGGAAAATACATAAAGACGAGCAGATTATCGGCACTACTTGCAATAAGCCAGCCGGTTGGTTTCATCGCTTCAATGATAGACCACCTTTCATTGAATGCTCTCTACATATTAATACAAGCATAGAACACCCGAGTGTAATGCTTTCATTGTCACCATTCCAGATGTAATTAAAGAAGCAAAGTAATCTAGAGCCGTAAAACTTTTACTTTAGAATATGTTCCAATTCGGAGATTAACTTCAAACTAAATTACCTTCTTCTGTAAGAATTGTAGAAGTTAATATGAAATTTGCTGCATGCATGCATTGAGCAAAATTATCGCACCCTGTTGTAACGCTCAAATCTATTATGCAAAAAAACTTGAATTTCTTGCATCTTCTTGTTAGTATTATATTGTCAATTCACCGCTCTTCATAAACCTATGCAACAAGCGCAGAAACGTGTCATATTATTGCTACGTCACGTACATATTATTTATGATCGATAGAGCGCTAATGAATGGACTTTAACCTCATTTAGGCGTTTATTTTATCGATCAATGACTGAAACAATCTTTAAAAAATGGCATGAAAAATTTTAACTGGTAAATAATCACTACCTTCCGGTCCTGTGACATGCTCACAAAGCATTTATAGCACACAAGCAGCAAATACCCTAAACATTTGAAATTCGCCAACAAATGTTATTGCTCCACCAGCTGCCTTCAACTCTTAGCCCTCAGGCGAAGACGCTCATCCCAGCGAAAATAAACCACTAGACGTTTTCGAATATCGAGTCAACCTGAGCAAATTGGTACAACATTCTCTTGCACTCACAAACGCTCTAATCACAATATCTGTTCGGCGAAACCAGTGCGCCTTTGGCACTGAAATATCTCAAGGGCACTTGGTGGGACAATGAAGGTATTTGGGGTGGACGGCAGGG
>JAAVTS010003644.1:7737-17752 GCA_022845575.1 Baylisascaris ailuri | reverse complement strand
TGCCCGTGCGGATCGCATAATATAGCGCATCTATACGAAATTCCCCCGTTGTGCAATTATGAAGCAACGTTTTAGTTGACGGTGTGAAGTTGGAATTTGCTTTTAATTTCTGTATTTTGGAATTTCTTTTTTGGCGTTTGCATTTTGAATTTTTTCGGAGTTTCCTATTCGGATCCGAACTGGATGCAAAGAAAATAATTCTAAGCGCTCTAAAATTGAGGTCTCATTGAAGAGTTTAATTGAGAAAAAGCGATCGGATACGAAAACTTTTCTAATTGATCGATGATTGAGTGAGCACAATCATTGATCTAATGTGATCTCGCCAAGCTTTCTCCAACTGAAGTAGGTCTGCAGCTGGTATAGGTTTGGTCCCGAAAACAATCCCTCTCCAGCTTTCACCTCCGAAAAAAGCGCTTTGACTGAGATCGTTTGGTCTCTGTAGTCTATGTGCCTATATATACACACCATCATATTTACTTATGAGACAAATAATGGTGCATATACTTGCACGCGTGTACTCTGTATATGCAAATATAAGCACATTTATATATATTGACTGTACATGTACGTGTGGACCTATCCATACATTGTCTATGAACATAATGGTATCACCTGAAGGCCATATTATGCTAATTCTATTGATACCATCTCCCGCCTATTATAGGCTTGAAATCGTGATAATTTTGATCGATATGAACATAGAATATTGATCATAAGCGATTACAAAAGTAGAGCATTCTGTTTTTCTCGATGCAAATATTAGAAGTGAAAGTGCTTTATTTCTTCCGGATGTATTGCTCATTTTATGGATTGATTGCTGGTTTTTGTTATGATAGATTTTTAGCATTTTACTGCAGCCATCCGCTGCCCATAATCTTATTCTTTGTACTCAGAATGCGTTTTTTTTGTCTTTTCATAACTGTCCTTAAAAATTCCTTATCATGTAGTCATATCATTTAAATGTCGGCGAGAGACGTCTGAGAGTAAAAGAGCTTTTTAGTCGTCACTTTACTTAGCGACAGTTGCCATTACACCAATATTGAGATGCAAATGGGCGAATGAACGCTTTCAAAGCTTGTTTCGGCTATAGTTTAATGGTAAGATTACGTTTCTTTAAAGATACCCTGGGTAAAATGAAAATCTGGCTCTTCTCCTTATAATCAGATTGTTAACACATAATTTAATGTTATTTGCTAGGTAAGCGTTTGGCAATTTGCCTAAGAAATACCTCGATATTGGTTCCACGAAAGTTTATTTGCTGTGTGGGAATGAGTTGCGTTTTCGATTCGGTAGTTGATGTTATCGGTAGCTTCGAATGGTGATAATGATTTGTCCTCATTGCTCGTCAAATATTTGACCACGAGAACTGCATTATTTTAAAATCTTTGCAGTATGTGTCTGCTTTATGATCTTATTTATTGATGTTGCGACAATAGAACAAATGCGAAATCCTTTTAACAAAGCGTTACCAAAGTAGATCGTTGTTTCTCATTGAATTAACTACTGATTTATGAACGAGTTATTTTGCAATAAAGCTATAATTGGAAACTGAAGTCAGCAGTACTGTCAACAGTGGTTTTTACGGCAACTGCTAAAACTCAGTGAAAAAATTCACCGAACTTGCAATGTTGCCTCATCAGTATGCACTTGCAGTTGGATAAAAGCTGTTAGCATTGTGCTGTGCCAGCAGTATCCGAGTCTGTTTCTCGTCTTTTGCTTCCACCATTGTAGCACTGTCGATGCGGAAATTGATTCATGTTGCAAGGCACCAACTTAGTCGACCGCCAGCACACCAATAGATAGTATGCAAAATTAGACGACGTTCTTAACCGCAGATTGTTGAGAGAGTCTGTCCTTTACCTTCAAGAGGTCAGACATACAAATTATTTATATTTAGGCAGTAAACCAAGAGTAGGTGCTTCTATCAACGAATAACTCGCACATGTTGAAAGCGTTGAAGATTCTAACTGAAATTTTGAAATACTCTGATCTTTATCCTTTGCAACTCACACAGAAAGAAGTTGAATGTTAAAATTTCGAAGCCAAATCAAGGGCATGGAATGCTTCCGCAATTTCACTAGTGCAGCTCGATTACAATTACAGTTGAAAGTCAGCAGTTTTAAATAGCTCTCTTTCCACCTCAAATAGGCTATGACAATAAGTCAGGGATATAGGCAGCTGTTACGCTGTTACGCCACTACTCGTGCAGGTTAGGAACACTTAGGGCAGTCGGACTGAAACATTCCTGTCCTCGTTCAGAGAACTTATTTCTCAATGCAAAGTACAATTTGGCGCATCAATGTGGAAATCTCTGAACGCTGGGCATTAGGGCGCGTCACGACCACTCTTCCACTGCCTCAGGAGGTTAAGACATGCACCTCAAATTATACACAAAAAACTTGATCACTGTAACGAACATGTCAGCTCGTAGAGTAAATGCTCCTCAATTCGGTTCTATGCTAGTTATTTGAGTATCTTCAGAAAAAAGCGGTTTCAGTACTGGAACTATACTCTTGATCAGTCAAAAGAACATCAATTGGCTCTTGTTGAAGCAATAAAGATTTAAGCAAATTTCGTCATAGGAGAGGACACGTTAGGCGCCTTTATTTGTTCCGTATGTGATATGATATTTATGTTTCAAACTAGATGGTGCAATAATTAAGAATTTCATCTCGTCACCGAATGGTAAACTGTGGCAATGTATCATCGAGTCATACTCACATTTTTATATTGTAGCAGTATGCTTTTGATGTATGATCGCAAAATAACTCTCTTCGTTGTTTCGTTATGTTTCGTGAGCATGAGCACTTGTATGCAGAATATATCCTACATCGGCGATGAAGAGGTGAGCGATATGTCCCTCATAAGAATACCAATAACGTTCGTTGATAGTTGTCATGTAATCGAATGCAACTGCTTCTTCAATTAAAAGAAACCAACGACTGAGAGCTCATGCACAAAACGCGTAAACAAAACCGACGAGTGAGAGCTCATGCATTGACTTTAGATGCAATGTTATCACAGATGTAACCACTACACACAATCATATATGCAAAGACTACTGCGAACTTATCAGCGTATCCAAATTTGCTTTAAGCAAAGCATATTTCGAGCACGTTGATGAAGTTGCAGCATAATCCACGGAAAATGAGAACGGCTAATTAGGCTGCAGAAGGTGAAATGCAAGTGTAAAAGTAAAGCGCGTTTTGTTAGTTTTGGAGTATAAGGGACAAGACCGTCGACGATCCACTGCATATCGCTGATAGTCCGGAAGACGCTGAATTTAACCAAGCATGATGAACGTCTGGAAATGTTTGAGTGAAGCATTGCAAAATTTTTAGTTTCCTTTACCTTATGTTATGTGATAGATTACTGCCTCATTCTTCCTTATTCTGCCTCGCACTTTCTCGTGCTGCTCGTCTTTAACTTCTATACTCGTTTAAACAAATGCGTATGATCCATCATGTTGCATTCCTTTTGCAATTCATGAAAGAGTGAACGGAAGTCTTTTTATCTTGTCGAAGCGTAACGAGTTCACAATTGTTTAGATCGAGAAATCCTAATTGCATGATTTTGTGATGATCTGAGAGGTCCCAACAGGAAATGCGGTAGGTCCGAAGAACGTTTCTTCTCACATAATTATTTACTCCGAGTTTCAAGGTGTTCTGACGCACGTTTTCTGCTTCGAAGAATGCAGGATTTGCAGAAAACAATCACTACTAGATATGTGGTGGAACGAGGGAGTAACTAATCTATTCCATTCAAAAAAATGCCTCCTCACCAAGAAGTTTACTGTGAAACCATACTTTTACCTTGAACAATTAAAATTGCATGAATCCTGCCATTATTCAGAACGATTTGATTGACCACTCGATGGAGCGTCTGAAAAGAAAAAGAATTCGCATCACTTATATTAGAATGGCCTCAAGGTTTAGTCGTTTTTAGGTGTTGTTGAAATCAACGTTAACACAGCGTTAATATGAAGAGAGAAGCGAAAGTTGAAGGGCAGTGTTGACTGCAACTCAGACGCTTAACAACTCAGGCTTATCCATTCTGCTTCTGCTTCAAACTTCCTATCTGTCCTGCGAAACCTTTCATGCCGGGAGGCACATGATGCCCATACCTTCTAAGGCAATTAAATGGAACGTAGGAAATCCGTTTAAATCAATTGTGATTATATTACTTCGACGTGGAATCGGGCATTTCATCACCATATTTGACGTATTACACTTGCTCTAAATATGCTAAATGGCAGTGAATTTTGTGTTGCTGACATGAAAGGTTCAAAGGAAAGAATTGAAGCTTGGTTCTCTAGTAAAGTCTATTAGGGCCTTTGCTCGGGTGGAGAAAAGTCGGGATTCGAGTACATTCTCCTCGATGTACCTTCTGCTCTTATCGCTCTCCTCACCAATGAAAGATTGCAGTGTTATTGAAAGCAATGCTAAACAGTAATGTGAAATTTTCAGATTACATAGGCGAAAGTTTTCGGCAGCAGCATTCATCGTTCAAGTGTTTGCATCCTAGCGGGCCAGCACTATTCAACAATAGAATACATTACAAATTCGAGCCTCACTCAGAAGTTCGAGTTTGTTATATCTGCAAAGTGCGAATTCTTTGAGGCAGATCAGCATCATATGAAAGCCATAAAAGGCATAACGGCTTTCCATCGCTTAATAATGTACATTGTTTTAGCATCGAGAGAAGTTAGGAGTTTGTTATTCTGATTGGAGACCACATCGCCCTGTAGGCCTCAAAATGTAGGTTCGAGAAAAAAATTCGAATTCCGAGTTGGGAATTTCAACGTTCCCACCGTTCGGTAAAGTTCGATCGCTAAAGTTTGGTGGTCGAACGATAGAGCAGCAATTGTTACCATTTCTGCTCTCACAGCACGAGAGAGCGATATTTTGGTGCTTATGTTATATGAATTTGAAGTGTACACTATGCGGATACAGTGCTGACACTATGATAAACAATTCTCGGAGGAAATAGCACCTGAAACTTGTTCAGCGATGTGATTGCGAGTTCAGGGATTTTAGGCAGCATGACAAACATAAAATAGTAGGTACGCATTGCTGTTGCTTTGATGCAATTTCATAAAAACTGGCTAAAGCAATAACAAGGCACGATTGGTTTTAAGATGAGATAATGGGGCATAAATCAGCGCCATGCAATAAAGCTGCAATTTTTTTTGCAACTGTTATCTTGCGCTCTTTTGGCGTTGCAATATCTTCTTGACCACATTTACGCTTTTTCCATTATTCGCATTTACGAACGCAGCTGATAGGTTCTTCTTCGTTTCTTCAATGCATATATTCCAAGGAAAGTGCAAAATCACACATGACACTTATTTTCACGATGACCTTCTCTAGATCAGGCAGGCATGGTGTTGTCTGATGGTGAGCTGACGCGTGAGTATGCGCGTATATATGTTTGAGGACCACTCAATTTGGAGAGTTAAAGAACAGGTTCGCACCTATGTTAACTTCCTATCCGACTAAGGAAGATTAAATATCTTCAATGATCTGCACTCATTTAGAACAGATTATATGAATTGACAGCTGCTTCCATCGGAAAGAAGCGAATCTATTGTGGGGTGACTTATGAGAACGGTCGTTCCGATTCAACTGTGGAGGCAGTATCTTCATTTTAAATTTTTTTGGCAGTTTACCTTTCTCAATGATCGAATGATCGGAGCCAAAACGAGTTTGCTGTGATCGTATGCGGAATCACAAAAGGACTCATAAGTTTTTCCGCGTGCTCTTTTGCCATGTGCAGCTGATGAATGGACAACATTTTCAATAAAACGCTAGTCCTTCTTTGATTGTGCTCATAAGCAATATAGCATGGGCTTCTGTGAGCGCATTGATCAGACTTTAAAACACTTTTTGAAATGTGAGAATCTAATATGCATTTTTAACGTTTAAGAGTATTTTCGATGATATAGAACAGTATGGAAACTGATCAAAAACTTCATACTTGATGATTTTGGTTGGTGTGATTCCAAGCGAACGTGAGAATGGTCTCGAAGTTTCGACCATATACCCGTGTTTTTAAGCACATTAATGTGATATGGAGAAGGAAAGTACCTGGAGGGAGAGGGAGAAAAAGCCATGGGGAAATAGTGCGACAGGAGAAAGAAGACGAAGACATTTTGGCGATTATGGTGGTGGTTTGATGAAGGGGGAGAAGCGAAAGATGTAACGAGGCTGTCGAACGGATGGCAGTAAGCCGCCATTATGATTGCAGCACAGTGTTAACGGAAGTATTCGAATAATATGTCTTTGTTCTACAGTTAGCCGGTAGCCAAAAGAATGCCGACGTCAATAAGGCTTCAGATGTGGTGAAAATAATTCCGCGGCTAACAAGGGCGGAAAAAAATGTGCGATAGCAATGAAATCTACTCAAGGTTCGCAAGGAAAAATGCTCTTGCCAATGCAAAGGAGGGAAGGTTAGCCATTTAAACGAAAAATAACGAAATTGTTCTGTTAGGTAATATCTTTCTTGCTCAAATCTCATATTACTCGAATTATCGAAGATATTTACAGCAGTGGTGATTTTTTGACTTCAATGTGACATTAATTTACAGTTTTTAACTTCTTTATCAATCCTGAAGTGTTAGCCCCGTCGCTTAGAAAGGGGCCAAGTGCACAACACATACTCATGTGATACGTGACACGGTTTTATTTGAAGATGTTTGGCTTTGCTTGCTATTGAATGATACCGAACTGTTGCAGCCAACTTATTGAGCTTTTTTACCTGTCACCGTGGTTACTAACGTTAGCATGATTGTCTAGTTATGTAGTATCTTGTCAATTTCTGATTACCTGAAGCAACTCCGAATCGTAGTATTTCCTCGATTGGCGTGCAATTAAATAACAGCGTCAAAGAGGCGCACCCCCCTCCAGGACGTTTATTATGCAGCAACAACACTGCTTTTATTGTGCAACATGCGATTCGTCACATCCATCACATATACAGTATGTACGGGTTTCGCAATTGCACATATTTGCGTCCACCTTTGTGCTGTTACAAGGTGACGAAGTTCGGAGACTCTGAAAAACAATATTTAAGTGATCTTCCACTAGCAGGTTGGACGAAGGGCATTCGAATGATAACAGTTGAGAGGTTTGAAGTTTTTATCAGTTATACAATTCGCTGAATTTAATGTTCACTTTAATTGAAGGAAATCGAACATTTGGATAGAATGGCGTGAAGATATCGAAGCGTAATAATGGAAAACTCTTGAATACAACAGCGACTCCATTACTGGCATTACCGATCTCTGCTTGTCCTCGCAGATTTGACGCGATCACTAGAGGTTTAAAAGTGTTTTCTTTTAAAATCATAACGACATGCTAGGTTAAGGATTCCGTATAAGCAGCATTTAGTGTAGAGCAGAAGCTGCTTTAGTTAACAATGGCAGGAAAGCAGGTTTCTCAGGAGACAATCTCATCCACTACCTTGAAACGCAACCTATTTCACAAATAGTTACGCGGATTTGAATGCACGCATTTGAGCACACAATGAACGCACCTACTTGTTCTCTCGTGATCGAGCACTACCTTGAAATGCAACCCATTTCACAAATAGTTACGCGGATTTGAATGCACGCATTTCAGCGCACAATGGACGCACCTACTTGTTCTCTCGTGATCGAGTTTACGAGGTTTGAGGCATGACAACTTGCAACAAGAGGCGTCATTGTATATCAACGAGATGTTCCCCAAGGGACCGCGAACCGTTTCGGTGGCATATACGAATACGTGAAGTGGAGTGACCGTTCTAATAGAGCGAACTAACGTCTGCCATTTTCGGTGGAATCGTGACAGAAAGCACTTACACGTGAGGCTTACGAAAGTTGTTGTACATTTATTAGCTAACTGAGCAATTACCTCCTTATTCCATTCCGTATCCAAACCTCCATCCCGCAGCCTTATAGCTTCGAAAAATTACCCTTTTCCTGAAGCTGCTAGAATCCGATGGAGGGTGGAGGTTTTCGCAAAAGGCATTTGTTCTAACGACTAATGCTAACCTCCAGAGCAAGAACTCCCCTTTCATGTAGATTTGCATCTGGCAAATAAGTTGTGAGTCGTGAGGAAAAAAAGAAAAAACTAAGAGCAAACTACATTTAGGCTTGAATGAACTGCTATCAGCAGAGTTTCCTACTGATAATAAAGCATTAGCAGTTGAAACATACGGTATTTGAGGATATGCATGGAATCATTTAGATTTGCCCTTTTTAACATCCTTGATTGATGATGGCATTGATGAGGGTCATCAGTTTTCCTTTTTCGTAGCGCTTTTTCATACTGTAGTTCTTCAATGAAATGCAGACTCAAAAAGCAAGTATTTCAGCTCGCATATAAAAGTCCGCAGCAATTATCAAATGATGTCAACCTTATTCCGCATATCGGCCTTTCAATGGTCCGACGATAATCAGGTCCTTGTGAAGGTGTCGTTTTTGCCGATTTGCTTCAGTTGTCACTTGTTATATAATTAATAAGAAAGCTACATGGCCTCAGCTAGCGGATGATTAGAGGATCTCTGATTAGCTTTAGAGGATGAGAGGATTTAACTGTTGAGTAATTGCATTCTCGAGAGAATAATCCCTGATAACCAGTGATAAGATGCTTCATAGGCACCTAAACGAATTTTGGAGTCTGAGAAAATCCCTTATTTAATGAATTTTACGTGGATTCACGCGCTTCTGTAAAGGTTGAGGACATTTAAAAATATGTGCAGTTTATGGGCCATATCAGTGACAGCTCCAAAGTTAGTTGTCTTCTTCCTCTTTATTTAAACTCTTAAGGCGCCTTCTCTCAGAACTGCAGAAATTTATAGGCCTGTCATTGCATTGCGACCGTTTTAGAGGTACCAGAATTTTAAGCCCTCACCTCTACGAATATAAGTCGCAATCGAAAATGGTGATCACCAAAATAATGTCTCCAAGGAGACGCATTTCTGATATTGCGTCACTCCTATGTGTAGAGTTCGGAGATGCATTCAAGCATAAGTGAGACAGAATCCTGAGCAAAAGTTGATTCGAAATACTTGCATAAGTCATTGTCTGAGAGCAGCATAAATGCCACCTTCACATCATTATGATCTCACATAAGCTTTCTAGTGTTTCAGAATGTCGACTTTGTGATATATGATGCTTATTGGAATGTACCAACGTTCAAGGCATCAAAAGAGGATTATTTCCGCAATTTGCCAAGCGATATGATTGGTATGACCGTCAAAACACAATCATTACTTATTGTCTACACTATTTCTGACACCGTTCAGGTAAATATTTGAACAGGTACGGTGTGTGTTGCCAATTTAAATCTCAGCAGAGAATGTAATGGCAGGTATTTTTTAGGCCTGTTGGCCCTACAAAGGTTATAGCAGTTGTAACTTCCAGGTAGTGAAGGAACGCCACAAAAACTGATGCAATGCATGTCTTTGCACTTGTAAACTTTATAGCGACCAATGAACGACTATCGAGTTCAAACCGATGAGGAATGAGTTATGAGAATGGGCACTTATTTAGAACCAGGGGGAGCCATCATGATATCGTAGCCGATTTTTTCTCTAAATCACCATGATCGGTGAGTAAACTGATAAGTTAATGTAATCACTTGATGCGATGATGAGGCTGAAAATTAAATAGCGAAGTTCTAAAAAATTCCTTAACAAATCGGCATCTTTTGAGTCATTAGAAACTGTTGAGAACAACTTGAGTGAAGCTTTTTTGATAAAATTTCTGCAAACATTTGAGCAGATGTTGTATTCGCAATGGGCAGTAGTTGGTAGCATTATAAAAGCAATATGCCATTTATTTTCAAAGTAATAAAGCAATGCAAAAGCATTTTTGCGCATTCTTATAGAGTGGTTGATATTCATTGAAATAGCCTCAAAGATCTGTTGTGATGTTTTAGGTATAGGACACGAAGAAACATCGAATAGTGCAAGAGTATCCGATTGAAACGAATAAACTCGTTGGTTGCTTCAATGAATAACACCAAATTCT
>JAAVTS010003641.1:0-17769 GCA_022845575.1 Baylisascaris ailuri | reverse complement strand
AGCTGTAATTGCTTCCCTTCAGCTGTTATCGAGGCTGTTGAAATCTTTATCGTTCGTTAAATGGAGGTTACCATTTCCTTGTATCCATTTTAACGGAGTCTTTCATTCCTTTATTTGTTTCCTTTTATTTTTGCATTACAATTTGCAACAACCCCCTGTAGTGACTGCTAGCGGATTTATCATCATAAATGGTATGATAATGTGTCGAGTGCGCATCGAGGCATTTCATGAAATTTCCACTTGAAGGAGGCAAAAACAAATCTGTGGAACTGGAAGATGTGAAATTTCATCAGTGTGTGCGTCTGTCACGTTTTGAGAACGATCGCACGATAAGTTTCATTCCACCGGACGGAGAGTTCGAGTTGATGAACTACAGGCTGATGACAGTAGTCAAACCACTGATCTGGATTGAAGCGGTCGTCGAGAGGCACACTCATTCTAGAGTAGAGTTCATGATCAAGGTTATAATGTCGTTATAATGTCAGCCTTCGTTTAGCGTCTGATGTCATGTTTTTCGTTTCATAAGAGCTAAATATTTTTCACTGTTTTTGTGAAATGCTAGAGAAAACATCAACAAAAGCAAATTTATTTCCATTCGAGACATCGTTAATTTGCCAACTGGGTTGTTTAGATGTCGGCACGGATTTTAGGCTATGGAACTTGATCCCTAGTCTGAATAGTACAGATGGGTTGATTTCTGGTGTTAATGTTGACGAGAAACTTGTCTGTAATGTAAATGATATTTGGTTCTTCGGTGGATGAAGGTGATGTCTTCTGTTATATGACTCCATCTAGTTCACAACATCGGGATTATGCTGGGCCATAGCTGCATTATTTTGAATACTTTGCAATTTGCGAAAATTGTTTAATATGAGAGTGAGTAATTGATGAATAAGAGGCTGTTCTAACTATTCATTTATAGAATCGGATGAAAACTTACCTTAATTGAGAGATACGTGGAACTCTTTTATGTGCATCTTTCGATTCCTCCAGAATTTCCTTACCTCTTAATTGAAGTTAGTTTTGCAAATAGACAGTTTCAGCATTATTTTCTTTCTCTCTCACCATAAGTAGAATGAGAAAATATGACTTGCCAAGGTGCGTCTATTATGACTACAGGCAAAGTCACAGTTCAAGCGACGCTCGACAGCCAATAACGTTGAGATCTCAATCCCAGTACCGAGTGATGCTGACTCACCCAAATTCAAAACTTCGATCGGCACTGTGAAATATACTCCCGAACAGAACGCATTCGTTTGGACCATCAAGAGTTTCCCAGGTAGGCATTCACCTGCATGGCGGCCATCCGTGAACATTGACTTCATTGAACTACAGATATCACAGTAAGCGAATGATAAGCACAGTTCTCCCGGCATGCATTCACTCTCAAAGTTTATGAACGCATCGACTCTTTAGGATTCTGTACGAAAGGACATGACGCATCGGTAATTTCAAGATATCAATTGGAAGCTCCATTTTAGTAGTTTTCTTCCACTGCGGTCAACAGCTATGTTGCGATGTAAGGATAAACTTAGCGGTATGACAAAACAATTCGAAGCGATACGTGCAGATCTCATCTAGTCATGAAGTGACCATAATCACAAGCTCCTTTCAAATTTCGCCTACATATTCACAAATGAGCACAAATTTGTTATTGAGGGAGGAATATGTTTTAAGACTCGATCTTGCGAATCTGTGGAAGTGGATGTGCATTGCGTTAAAAAGTTACCCCAACCCCGCTGACTGACCTTCTGTGATATCAGTTGTGCTGCTTTTATCAGCTTTAGGAGATGACTAAAGTATTACGAAAGGCCGCCATCAAGCTGATGTTTTAACCATTATTAATGAAATGCTATAATCAAATCCTTTGCTTTTTCACCAGCTGCAGATTGCAACGGGAAATTTCGGCGAAATGGGGAGACCGTGGGATGGGATGCTCAGTCGACGAGGAAGGCCAGAAAAATTCCCTTTTCTCCATTTTCGAGAGCAAGGAAAGTAGTTTGGGAGGGAATGGTAAAAAAAGAGAATTTTGCCCCCCCCCCCCCGCCCTCCCGCAGAATTTCAGAAGTCTGGGATTTTTGAAGGTTCTTTTTAACTGCAAGACTAATTGGCGCTACTGTGAGTTGCAGTGCTCACTCTTCAAGGTTATTAGATCGCTGCAAGACTTCTTGAGGGCATGCATTAAGAGTGGATGATTCCAGAAAGGCCATATTTGAGATGTGGAAAATTTTTTCCCCAAGGACCCCTTTTAGGCGCCATATTTCTGCGAAGTTTAACAGCGTTCTAACAACTTGATAGTGAAGCATTAGGACATCGGAGTCGTTATGATGCCAAATGCGAACGCATATATGCAAGAAGCATCTGAGTCAGTGGGGCCTATTTCGAGGAACAGTTCGGTCGAAGAAAAGAACATATAGGGAGGGGACTTTTTCTGACTGAATGACGCGTTGAATAAGCTAGAAACAGTGGGATGATAAATGAGTGTATGGGGAATGGCATTATGGGCCATTAAGTAACGAATTCTTACCGACAACAACAAATCGGGCAGCCATATTTCTTGCAAAAAGTTGCTGCATTCGGCTTAGAAACTCAATTCCTCTTAACAATTGCCTCAAGAGTGAAGTTGCTGAAGAATTTCTGACGATAAAAAATGACGTTTGTGGAGAGCGGAATATTTTGAGAACTGACGAAAACCGTGACGAGCATGCAGTCAAGGCATTGCCTCATTTCTCTTGTTTTGCGCAAAAACTCACCTTTGCCTCATTTTCGGGTTTCAGTGCAATATTACGGTCGGAAACGGCCGTATCCCAAATTTAACGCCAAAAGTACACAAACCCGAGGAGTTTTTTCGCTTAAAATGACCTTTTCCTGCAAGGAATTTTTCGCTTATGAAAGCCGATAATGGTCACTCGCTCCCCGTTTGAGTGGAAGAGGACTGAGCAGAGCTCTGACAGAATAGTTTTACTTTAAGTCGGAGATTTGCTTAGATCTTCCCTTATCTCTTCAGAATGGCCGTTGTTAATCACACTTGAAATTAAATGTTCACCAACTTTTCTTTAAAATTTGTCCATTCGGCGATTGAGTACTAATTGTGGGACTGCGAATGTGCTGCAGGAAAGAAATATATGCAGCCGTAATATTAGGCTAATGCAGAATGAATGGCCGCTTTGAATAAGCTTTATTTATCAGTTTAAGCACACTAGAATGAATGCAACGTTACTACTTGACAGTGAGCTTGTTCTACCTTCACTGAAAGTATGGTCACGGGAGGCGACAACAACATGCCTGAAGGTATTTTCTACTTGGCCGGCAACCTGCTGGTGCATGAACGCATCGAGTGCCTTATTTGTGAACAACAAATCCGCTGATTGTTGTGGTAGAACACGAGCTTGCCTCACTGCCTCCAGCTTCTAAAAATGGTTTTTGAACTATGCGGTCTTGCCTTATGTTATAGTAGCAGAAGCTCCTTCCTACCGGCCTTCGCCAGTGCTTACAAGTTTTAAGCATCAGTTTCAAGCCACGAAAACGAGACTTTTCTGATGGCCTCATAAGGTCGCAAGGAGTTGTGTTGAGTTATTGCATTACCTACCAGCAAGCGGTCAGGAGGATGTTTTTGAGGTAAAAATCTGGTTTTGGGGATCAAGGAGGGGGTGGGGAAGCTCGCCCCTTCCTCCCTCCGCTCTCACCTCTCTCACCTCCCCCCTCACTTCTTCCCGAAACAGCTACTTTTACCTCTATCGCAATGAATGCACTTTCCAGGACGTTAAGGTAATCAAACTAAATTCGAGTAAATTTGGGGACGTGCAAGTTGCTGATCATCAATTAAATCATCTTTGCCGGTTTATGTCAAACATCTTCCGATCTTTGTGTTGGCCACCCTCACCTCTGCTTGCAGTCCCCCGAGTGTTTCTTTCTGGATGGGCCCCAATGGTTGCACTCAATTCTCCATGTTCTTGAAGATCCAGATGATCAAAAGCGAACTTTTGTAACGAAAGATGCACAGTTTATGCTGAAGCTGACTTCTGCCTTCAAGCATCGTGGTCGTTGTTGGTGGCTCCGAAAACGTAATGACTAAGTTAGAGTCTGCGAAGCATAATGACGTGAAACTCGCGTTTATTCATCTCTGTCATAAAAGCACAAAATCAGAGCTTCGGAACCATATGTGCTGATATTCATAAGTGGAAAGGCGTACAAGAATAAACCATCAGCAGGAAAGTGGCAGTCATTTGTTTTGTTGTAAGCTCATATGATTGTGTGGGTTTCTTTTTGAATGCTTCTTTCAATATATGCAATTATTGAGTTTTATTTTGCGGTTGAGAAAAGGCCTTCGGAATATTCCAATTTTGAAATGTTTGTTCAATTGTAAAGACATAATTGATCGTTATCAGGAGGGAAGGAGTACTTGATGAGGGCTCACTTCAATCTGCCGTCAGTACAAAGCGAAGATGTGGAAGGGAAGCCGCCAATGAAAGTGAAATTTGAGATTCCTTATTTCACAACCTCAGGCATTCAGGTTTGTTTTTATTCTCTCGAAAAAACATTACCACATTTGTTCTGCTTTGTACCACCTTTTTTCATTATTTTGGCTGTATAAAGTAGAGTGATGGTTCAAAGATTCGAGAGGGAATTTATTAGTTGTGGTCTGTTCATTCTATAGAAATTAAAGTCTCATTTCTCCCATTCCTTTACCACGCTCCATCTTCCCTCATCCTTTATATCCAAATTGTTTGTCCCGGGTATACTTTGGTTTCGTAATTGTTGAACACAGTTTTTCTGGTTGATGGAGTGCACAATGTTGGCTTGAAAACAGGTGCAGTTCGTTGTCACTGTTTCAATCGCATCCAAAAAGACCTCTGATCTGTTTATGCGATCGCGATGAGCATCTGTTTGCTCTTTGCGTGCAATACCCGATAGAGCACAGAGCCACTTGTTTACGTGCCGTCTGTTTGCGTATCGGACCACGACGATACGTGCCTTTCCGCGACAATGCTCCACCACCTGTATTTTACATATTATCGTTTAGTCCATCACGTGTGAAGCCTTGAAATCGATCGGTCCATTCGAGCGCTTTAATTTATCCATCTGCCCGGAAATTTGAAATGCCCAGAGTTGGAAACAGAATGGAAACTTCAACAGGCTATTGTAAGCAGATCATCATATTTCCAGATTTCCAGTCGAGAGATGAGCTGGACCCATATTTCGCTGAAGTGCCCTGATAAAGTGAAAACACTCTACGAGGAGGACTGTCATACTCCACTTATGAATAATAATTAAAGTTGATTTGCAACAAGAGCCGTTTTTTTAGACTAAAAGTTTAGTGAAAATTCAGTATAGGAGTGTTTGACTAGCATAGAATTTGGTGACAATCGATTTTATTTCCACTGAAGGTTTAGTTGATAGTTTTTTCCAGGTGAAACATTTAAGCAAATATTAACACAGCAGTGAGAGTAGGGTGTTTTAGGAAGAGCAAACAAATAGGGGATATGATTTACTGAATTCCACTTGAGGTGTCGTGATCGTGCTCACAAATTCTACTGCCATTTCACTCAATTCAGAATGTAAGCACTTCATTTAGTATTTAATCGACCTATCACGGGATTGTTAATTCTTTCACTTGGAAGCTGTCTGTGAAAAGGGAATAATGCCGTTTCAGGTGCGTTATTTGAAAATCATCGAGAAGAGCGGATATCAAGCATTGCCTTGGGTACGATATATAACTCAGAATGGAGATTACCAACTACGAATGATGTGATATGACGAAGGAATATTCTCATCAAACGTTCTAGCGATTCGGTTACATTACTTTAAAAGTTTTATACTTGCTTATATCGACGTGAGCATAGCAGGAGAACAATGAAGATCAACGTAATGGGGAACCAGTAAATGTGAAGAAGTTGCTTTTGAATGCGATTGGTGCATAGAATAAGAAAGTGGCTCTTTGAGAATGAGGTGACTCTGGGAAGGCTTGCACCTAAGATAACCGATATCTTATATGATTGTTCGGTAAGGTTGCTGGGGGAACTTAAATTGTTGTTTTTGGCATTTTTCGTATGGGAGCAATAATGAAATTCAGGGGAGGGATATTCGCGGTACAGCCTCGAATTTTTTCATTAATTTATGACGAATTTATCGCAGATCATAGCCTTAGGTCACCTCGGGTCTACCAGTTTAGCACGAAGGTAATCACAAACATACCCTTATCGTTTTTCATTTGGGTTAGTGCAGGCAAGCGATGCGCTATCATTCAGGGATATTTTTTGGACACCGCCGTTCCTCCCTTTCTCCGCCCTCCGTCACCCCTTTGCAGGAAATTGAGCGTCGCTTTCCGCTGAAGTACTTCTTGTTTGAAGTAAACCACATACGTCTATAATTTTGGCACATTTATTATTTGCCATATATGTGACAATAATGTTTCGTTGTTCACCAATTTTGTCGTTCATTTCTTCTTTTTATTTTTTTGGATTAGTTTGTTTCTTGAAGTGTTTCCACCAAATCGGTTGCACACTTCGTTGGTACTGTAAAAAACTGAAGAAGTGAATGGTGAGGATGTTCTATGGGGTTTGTAAAACCATTTTTGCACTTTTTAAACGAAACGAAAGGCTGATTGAACCGTTCCAATTTTGATAACTATTCACATTAGGAAGTTTATTTAAAAAAAAAAAAACATTAGGCAAAAATTTTTTGAAAGAGCAATTCGATATTCTAAACGTGACAGTAATTATCTTTTGTTACCATGACAACGATTAACATCAGTGTCGGTCTTGCGATCGTACATTGACTAATCCTGAAAAGTGAACCACCCCTAACTCTATAAGAGTGGTCCATTCTCTTCCGCCTCCTCAAGCTGCCGGTTACTCAGTCTAAGAATGAATTAGTCACATCGGCATATGAAAGAAGTGGGCAAAATGAGCGACACGTTCTAGGCGATAGACTCATAATAATCAAAGTCTTCCGCACCAAAATTCGATTGCTGTTGGAATGAAGGAGAGGGAAAGGGAGAGGGAAGGTCGTTCTAATTTTGATTGTTCTTTCTAGTGGATTGTTGCCGTTAATAGGTAACAAATGCACTTTTCCTACTGTTGTGGTTGAAGCTTTTGAGTTATACCGGAATAATTTCTCTTTGGTCAAAGGTTTTTAAGTTGCGGAAGCCGTACATAAGAGTGCACTAGTTCATATCGTGGCAAAGGGGAGCAGGATGTACAAGCTTATGAAGGCATGAGGCGCTTTAACGTAACTTCAGTTTTTTCCACGCAGCATTTGCTATCACTAATCTCTTCACCGAGCTTTGCTATATAGGCAATCTGCTGCATCGATGTTTTATTGGGCATTCTTGTTTGAAGCACACTTTATACTGCTTAATTCATATTTGATGCATTTGTATTGATTCGGTTGCTTTTATGTATTTTTTCTTGTATTTTATGTTCTCTCAGTTTGACCACAGAATGCGGGATTGATCTTTACATTGTTAGTTTGTCTAGTGTGCGTTTAAGTTATCTTTTTTTTCGTTATCTTGTTCTTGCTGTGCTATATTCAGAACATATGCATAGAGAATTGAAGACTTACCTTAGACGGAGCGTTCCGGTTCCGATATTACGTGGCACTCTGGTCTGCGGTCCGGTTGTTCTTTTCTTTCCGATTGATCTGTAATACCGATATTGGAAACGAGGGTTGTTCGTGGAATTTTCTTTTTCTCCTATGAATATATGGTGAGCCTGGCAAGCACAGCTTTTCTAACGAATTGTGTTTCCGAATATGTAAATGCACCTACGCTCATTACGTATAGGTGGATATTTAGGTTAGGGTGGGTGTAGAAGGGTGTATATATGCAGGACTAAAGTTAGTTGAAATGGAATTTGAGGAATTGAATATGCTTCTGAAGCTGCTTGATTATGCGACTCCGTTTCGTGTCCGTAGGCAAGCGACCGTTAAGTTCTAGCGTGGCAGGAGTTAATTCCATGTTAGAACGTTTGCTTCATTTTGTCGTTTGCATAGGAATCGTTGTTTATTATGGATCTTAGTTTTCTCCGACATTTGCCGCTCGTTCGCCTATCTGTAAGGAACTCGACCTCACAAAGAACGGAACTGTAAGTTCTTCGCTAATCTAGAGAAAGCATCAATTCCAACACTGCGATATCGGATCGAATATCACAGCATACATTGAGCGAGGGTTTCTAAGTCGTTTAAGGCTGTCACATCCCAATAGGTCCCAATAGGCAACCAAGCCGTGCGCCACAAACTCGTGTCTGATCTTAATTCGGTCGAGCAGTGTTTTCTATGTTAATCTGTATTCTGGATTCCTCACATATGTTTTTTTACGATGTGATATAGTACGAAGTCGTCAACTGAACCGTCTAGGGTCATTTTCATCTCTCTAGCTGCAATATAATAGAGCACGTTGCAGAAAACTGTCAAAGATTCATTACATTTTTAGCGGAGTTGAATGAACTGTGCTGTGAAAGCATTAAGATTTAAATTGGTTTACACACGGTTATGGTAGCATAGTTCATTCGTTGATCATGCGCACACGCTCTACATCAAACTCTGTCACTTTGCAGCTACAATCGAATATTCCCAGTTGAGTTGACAAAATTACAGATGCATCGTCACATTTACGTTAGCAGTGCTGCTCAGACCGTCCACGAATCACTTGCAGCACTTTTTTTGCACTGTTTTCCTAGATCTGAAATATAGGGCTTAAATGCTAATTGCATTCCATTGCTTTGCTTCATTCATTTCATCGTTTTGCTATTTCCGTGTCGTTCTTATGCGCCAATGATCAAATTTGCATAACTTAATTTGCGATATCCTGTTAATTTGCATATTATCAAATGTCGTCTCATGTTTGAATGTTATTTCTCATCCTTTAAATAAAGTGTTTTGATAATCGGAGACATCAATGTGCGACTCTCGATGTCTTGCACTACGATTCAATCAGAACGTATTCTGCTTAATGCAGGATTTTCTTTTTTGTGCTGATCGTTTTTTTCTCACTGTTTTACGGATTACGATGGTTTAATGTTATGCAGTGATTCAGATCAAAAGTGATATAGTTTGCGTTTGCTGTTGCGACTGCCATTTCCGCCAAAAATTTAATATTCGCAAGACATGTTATTATAATTGCAAGTGAGATGTTTCCGATGCTTCCGCAGACATTTACCATTACTATGTAAGTCGTATGGGTAGCAGTAATGTCTGTCAGTAAGTTTGCTATGAATGCTTTAGTCTGTAGCTCACGTTTTGAGGTTCATAGATGGAGGGTTGGGTTTGGTGAGGCAGTCTGGTGGGAAGATGCAATGCTGTGCAAAAAATCGGTTGAATGTAGGTGCAGTTGTTCGCAGTTCACTTCAATATGGCCGTGCTCCTGATTGATTTAAATCAAACACATTTACGTTCAATTACGGCGAATTAAATTCATCGGGTTTCCTGAGGTATTTACTGTAGAATATCGACATTCTGGTGATGCTAAATTTCTTTATAATTATTTGTCTGTTGGGGTTATTGCTGGGGTTACGTTTTTTGGCTGCGTATGCAAGCGTCCGGGCTGCTAAATCTGT
Organism: Baylisascaris ailuri; assembly: GCA_022845575.1. Taxonomy (NCBI): domain Eukaryota; kingdom Metazoa; phylum Nematoda; class Chromadorea; order Rhabditida; family Ascarididae; genus Baylisascaris; species Baylisascaris ailuri. Next base: position 8,215 of record JAAVTS010003641.1, on the reverse strand, counting down.
GAGCGCGTTTGGAAAACGAGGATTCGCTCATCAAGGTGTATCGGACGTTTCTTAGGAAACCCACATCGGTTAGGTTTCATCTCAGATGATGGGATGTGAGGTTCGAGTGTATTGTCTAAATATAGCCTGCGACCTTTCGAGCCGTTTGCCTTTTTCGTGGAAAATGGAGCTTGCCTGTTTACTGGAACTTGCATGTTCGCATTTACTAGAACCAGGATTACGTTAAATGCAAGCGTAACGTAGTTCTAGTTCTAGTAAACGCGCTTTCAATGATTGAGCAAAGCAAAAAAATACAGTCGTAAATTAAACGGGCGAAAGGATGTGTGTTAAGTGCGAAATTTGAATAAAAAACTTGCAGGATGTTGCCAAGACGATTTGGGCAGTTGTTGGGAAGTTGCAGATGGTGTTATTTATCATCATGTTCAGAAGTACGCTCAGCGAGGAGCTTAATTCTTAAAGAAATACGACGCCGTATCGTCCGGATGAGTTCACTGCCAAATCAACTAAATAATGTGAGCTATTAAAGTTTTTCTGAGGTTGATCAATGGAAAGTTGGGGATGCAAGTTTATTTTCAAAGTTTTGCAAAGACCGGAAGCATTGGAGTCATAGAGGGAAAAAGGATAAGGGGTTAAAACGGAGAGAAAACATCTGCATTGATTAATAGTTTTGCACATAAGAAAACTGTAGTAACTGTTTTTGATGCTTACATCATGCTCAACCTGAACAGTGATCGTCTCTTCGAAGCGGTTTTCCGAGTGCGGCTGCGATTAGCGCTGTTGATATGCGACTGCGTTTACGCTTCCTTTGGGTTTCTACAGTTTACGTCTGAGATCAGTAAATGTTGCTATTATGACTATGGGATTGTGCAGCGTTCGTGGTGGCAAAGTAATCATGAGCATTGCAGTAACTTTTGTGGTGATACGGTGATTACATTACTGACTACGGCCTTTTATTACTGTTATTTGTGACTGCTTGTGGTTGACGTATCCTCCACTCTATACTTCACGCTTGAAGTCTGGTTTAACGATTTTCTGTGGATTCAGAGTACTTCAAGCTCGAAGTTTGCGACCTTCATTTTGAGGTTGGCACACTGATGGCCAATTAATAATACTTTCACAAAATTTTGTGTCTCCAGAGTACCATAAATGTCCCTTGATCTACCAAATTCTTAAAACTAAACAGGTTTTAAATGCTCGTGCCATGTCAGTTCATGAATTTGTTGTAATGTTACTTTAGATAAGGCAACTGGGAATGGATACCGAACGAGGCTCAGTGCCCTCGTCGAGTAGTGCCGATGAAGCAGGTGGCTATGCACCGGAAGAGTTGGTACCAGGACCGAAGATGTTGCAAAGGATCGTCGATGACCTGAAGAAGAGGGGAACGATATTCCTTCTACCGCTGAATGACGAAGACGCTATGGTTGCTATCGCAGAGCCGCTTCGTAGTCTAGTACACGCAGGTTCTCATAATTTTTCTTTTGTTTAAAAAGCCACCTTTGTTTTAATATGCAAAGCGGGGGCAAGAAGTTAAGGGTTGAGCCATCCTTCTATCCATCGAAAATTCAGTAAGCAGTGGAAGACGAAGATTGCCGACGAATGCCGGTTTCTTATTGCCCTTCGTTGACGTTAATTCGAAAGGTTTAGCTGGTTCTGTGTGCGTTAATGTAAAATAGTTTTTTGTTCACTTTTCTGTTCAAAGATTAACAGAGATCGAGTTGGATTGATGTTTGGTTCAGCTTACAGTTTGTACTGACTGGTATCAGGTTATTTGCTCTCTAGAAAAGTAACATGAGTGACACCTTTCCTGGCTACTTCTTTATCGACATGACGAATGTAGCGGCAGCCGGTTGCACGGATCGCAAAAAAGTTTCCTGCATCAGACACTCGCCAGAAATCACCCTGAATGGAATCTAGAGGCGGATCTAGATGGTTTGGTCGTCCCAGTTTTCAAAATTTATGCATACGGAGCTCTGTCTGCCTTCACCTTGTGGTGGATGTCACTGCTAGCTTAGGATGTACATCAGATTTTTTCGTTCATTTGGAATCGTCTCTGGAAGAATTGCTAACGTTTATAGATACCACTAATTCTGTAAATGAAGCTGCTGTGATAGAGGAATGAATTTTTCATCAAATGTTTGAAAAATTACTCAGTTTCATGGGAAAGCGAGCTGCTATACTGTCTCATATAATATTCCATGCTTCTTGTGGCGGACATAACATCAACTTCTCGAGTTCGTTTGGAAGGCTAATATGACGTCAACCACCTAGATTCTTCGCCACTCTACTCTTCTTTACGGGTTTCATAGTGCAAGGGATTTCGTTGCTTGATTTACTCGCAGAGCAATTTATGTTCTGCATAAATTTTTTTGCTCATTTAGGTTATAATTTCAGTTTTGAGGGATAACAGCGTCGACGTAGCATAAATCTTCGGTCACATAGGTTTTTTACTGAAGAGTCTTTCTGTGGTGCGATGGAAAGTCATATGGATGACGAATAGCGGTAACTCGTTAGGGACATGCTGAGGAAAGCAAGTCCGAATCTTGTCGGTCACTATTTTGGTAGGCAGTATGAAGCATATCGCATAGTGTTAAGTATTGTTGTTATTTGTGACGATATGACTGCAGTCTTGCTCATGAATGCATAAACTTTATCTGCAAAGGATATTTTGGCAAGGTCGCTTTAACCATTCAAAGAGGTGGGTCATTGCTCATACTTGATAAGCATTGATTGAAAAGATGTTACTGTTTTAAACAGAATACGTAATTTCATCCAACTTGTGCAGCACCAAATATCGAAGTACCAAATTGCTTTTGAAGGAACATACCGAGGTGCTTACGCAAAACCATGTTGTTTCAGTGATGTCTTAGCACCTTTTTGTCCTGTAGACGAAGTATAGTGCGTTGCTTTTGCAGGTGTTTGACATTGCCGATTCTTTTTACATTTTCCACTTGGTAGTTTTTCCCTCTTTCAGGAAGTTGATTAGAAAGTTCTTTAAAAAAGGAACCATTTTATTAATTCAAAGTTGTAATGGTAGCATTATCTCGAAGCTGCATGTGAAATATGTTTTCATTTTGGACCTATACTCTGCAAAATATAAATCCAACCTGTGTTGTGCTGCACTGCACTGTTGTACTTCATCGTTTCAGAAGAAGAGCTCAAAAAACCAAAAAAAGAGTTTGTTGGAAGGATAGGCGAAGAAAACCTTGTTTGGCCATTCCATGTGTCGATCTGTTTTCTTCCTCTTCGTTCACCATCGTGAACCCTGCCCCATCCGCCTGTCTCACCATCGGTTTGTCAATATAGAGATAAGAAGACTATTGCAGGGGTAAGACCAGAGTTCGTGATCGATGCATGCGTGCAGCAGTCACATTTATTACGTGCGTTCGCAAAAAAAGGCGATAGGGCGTTTGGGGTGATCGAGACAATTGTTGACAATTGCGCGATGACGTTCGAGGATGCGGTCCGAATGTTCGCGACGTTAGTTAGCTGCTTATTGAAATCATTGATCTTCGTTGCAAGTGAGTTGTTTTTATATGCCCACAGGGATGGATATTTATTCATTTATTTACGAGATGACCGAAACGCACTAAGTACATTTGTGTCTTTTGAACAGTGAGAAGCCAGCTGCTTTTACTAAATATAGCTGAAATGATGAATTATCGGTGCTCTTAATGTGGCTAATGAAGGCGCGTTTTTGAGGGCAGCAGCTGGGAGGCTTGAACTTTAGTGGCTGTTATAAGGGAAATTGGTGGTGTTTATTGTGAATGAAAGGTGAAGGGACAATAAATCCGAGGCTGGTGACTTAACATTGTTCTACCAACTTTGAGATAATCTCATCGAAGAAACCACTGAACACTTTTAAGCAGTTTACTTTGAACGGTTGTGCAAGCAGCAAATTTCTAAAGATTCACTCTGAATGCAACAAATCTGTCTTAAGTGCAAGAGTGCAAAGTGCCTCAACAAAGAAATGCCTGTTTTCTAAGGGTTTTCCCCATCTTGATGAGTGTAATCGGTGAACAAGAGCCTACTTTGTGACAAGCCTGCGAGAGTGTGAACATGCGAGAAGTGACATCGGATAAACGCGAGGCCGGATATACAGTAGTTAGCGACCATATGGCGAGGAGGGAAATGGTGACATCCAGGTCGCAAGCATCGCCAACTGCATTTTTTGTTATATCACCAAAGAAGGGGTCCACGACCCGACTGCCTAAGCCAAAATGAACAGTCAGACATTTAGGTGATGATATAACTGTTCGCCAGTTTGAGGCCCGACTTTTCAGAGACAGCAGTAACCGACATATTTTCATTCATATCACAGTCAGATGACTTCGTTCTACCCACAAATAACATAGAGTTACTGTTTACCTCATTTGGTAGGCCATTAGTGTATGTTAGTAATAGTAAGGATTCAGAGACCGCACCATGTGGAACTGCGGATATATTTTTGGCGCTGCTACTGCTTATAGTTCGTGAGGGAAGGTTCAGATGATAAGCGTGACGACTGATTTTTTCCGTGATGGCATTGAGCTCAAGTGAGAGATGCTACTTGTGTGCTTTAGTAAAGTTTATGTATGCAGTGTTCGGTTATTAGTTTAGCACTCACAGCAAAATAGACAGATAGTTAACTAGATCCGAACTAAATGTTTTGTTAGAAAGCCGAACTGGCGAAGCGAGATGTTAACACCAACGAAATGGTTAAGAATATGGTTTTTGATTATGGACTCGGTCATATCGCCTGTATTACTAGTTATGCTGATAGGTCCACTTTAACAACTTAATTTTCCAGCTTTTCTTAAAGATAGCTAGGTGACATTTCGGCACAACGACCACACTGCGCGATACCTTGCTCTGCTATTTCTTAACAACATATACGTCAAAAATCATATTACTCGTTGCCTAGTGGAGGGGACGCATCTTTATACTTTGATGTAGCCATGGCTCAATCGAGGGGAAGATATCAGCATTGTAGGAAGCTCGCTGAGAATTTGAGGCATTATAGACGTTTACGAACGGATCAAGGAACAGCTTTCTTTTAATGGCTCACAGCATCTCTAACGCCCTCATTGTCGTCTTTATTCCTTTCATTTCGCACACTTGCTGCTGTAGTCTATAAAGCAATGATCGGCCCATTCCATTCTGCTGTCATGTCGCTTCTGGTGGAGTAATGTAGCGACACATCCCTCTGTCTCGTTGGTTTGTTTCGTGAACAGTTGGACAAGGTATTATTGGGCACTTGTGCCATTTTGAGTAGGCAGCCGTGAGTGCTGTTGCACCCGTTGCTCTGCAAGTGCACTTTTTATCCGGTCTGCGTCCATGCTTGTTTTTTCATGTCCCCGTTTGTCCCGGATTTAGTTTCCTTCTTTACAGTGTACAGCTAGTCCACATCCTGACTTATTGTGCTAGAAGGCTACCCATCCGGCGCTATGTTGAATAATCTGCCTACACTGGATATCTGCTCTACTCTTATCATTTTGAGCACAACAAGTGATATTTCCTTTCGAATCCATTTGCTGGTTGACGAGCATCGGTAGTTTCGATTGTGCCTCTCTGAGTATTGCTCTGAGGGGAACTCAATTGCCTCACTTCCGTGTTATTGCAGATACGTCATCGGGGCTGTTCATAGTATATACGAATTTCGTTTGTTGTCTTTTCATGAATAACGAACGAAGCTGATAATTGTCTTCTTATTTATCGTAAAATTTTCAGCTATACAGATGAACTGCTGAGTGTTGATGCAGAGTCGGTGCAGAGACGGCTGGATGTGGTGATTGGATGCAACGTGACGGCAGGTCATGCTCTCGGAAAAACAGTACGTAAATGTCCTGCACTTCTCTTTGCCAGCACTCCCAAATGTATGGGTGTGATCGCTGAAAGTCTTTCAGGTTTCTTCTCTCGAGCACAGGTACTCACTCTATTATTTAATATTGTTTTGACTTATATATCGATTTCTAAATTCTCATCTAAACGGGCGTCGGTTGTTTTCTTCGATTATTGATTCAATTGTAGCACATAATAAAGTGAACATTTGTTGTGAGGTATTGTCTGTGTTTTTTTTTTTTTTTGTGAAATGAATATTCATCGTATTTGCTTTCTGAGGTGAATCAAAGGTTCTTCTCGGAGATAACTGGGCAAGGGCTGCGTAGTGTTTGACTGTCCTATTTGTGCGCTTCTGGATGTTATTTTTTTACCTTGTGGAGGAAGGGTTTTGGTCTTCCCTTGTAAGCTAGAGCGATTGTCCTAATCCACACGGTGATCAATTTTTATTGAGGCATGCACAAGTAGATAGTTGTCTTTGAGTGTGCATTAATTTTGGTTAAGCCAATAGGTAGTTTGGCTCACGCCGCAGATGTGCAAGGGGGGGGGGGGATTAGAGAGTGGACGAAAGCATATGCGCAACAATTGCTGCAGGTGGATAATGTCATCTAACTATGGATGAACTAATGGAGTATCAAACGACGAGCTCAATGAACATTTCTCTGTAATGATCGAAATGTGTTTGAAGATCTCGGTGATGGTTGCGAACACTCCGCAGATACTGCTTGGTAATATAGAGGAACTGGAATCAAAATACGAATACATCTACTTCCATATGTGCATCGAGGAAAACGAATTTGGTCTCTGTGAACGATGGGTGGATATGTCTTTACAGGAGATTATGATGCGACATGCGTTCCTGCTCAAAACGGGAGCGTACACTATACCCGACCCGAAACGACCTCAGTTTAAAATGGTTCGCTACTCATTCATCCTTTGCAGATTCTATTTTTCATCCATGCAACTAACCTTTTGTATGAAAACTTTGTGTACAAATGTTTAGATGTTAGACTCGTACATGGAAATCTTTGGAATACTGTAGTTATTGCGAGGGGATTGGACGTCCGATCTCGTAATTGCGCCCACTGAATTAATCAACACGTTATTTGGCGTGTTGAATTAAAGGTTTCAAATGTTTTTATTGAGGAAAGCGTTTACAACGTTTTTAATGCTCTCGTTCATGAGATGAGGGCAGGAATCTATCAAATTAATTTTCTTTTATGGCCGTGATTCCAAAATTTAAATTGCAAGAGAGGGAGGGGGAGGAGAAGAGGGAAGGGGAGAACTGATTTGGAGAGAAGTCAAGCGAACAATGAAGAGGATTGTGGATTTTGCGGTATTCTGTTGATTTTAGGAGAATCCGTCGTTGAAACAGATATTGGATGTGCCGGATTCGAACTTTGCAACAGAGGTGGCTGGTGTAACTCTAGAGGAATGGTTGATCTTCAGAGGATTGACAGATAAAGTCAACCGACAAGCTGGAATGGAGAAGCCTTTCGAAAGAATAAAGCCATCAATGCGGAAGGCGTTTGAGAGAAGGCGCAAAGAGGCGGCTCATAAGGAGGCGTACGCGTTCGATGACTTTACTACCGACTGAATTGGAGTCCTCCTAGCCAAAAGTCGTTGTTGATAGGCTCGTCGCTTATTATATAAGGTTTATTTTTTTGACTGAAAATCTGTGAATTTATTGCTGATCTGCCCATTGATAAATATGTGAAATGGTGCGCTTGAAGACGAATGGGGATGAATGAATGAATTGAGGAGAAACGTTTCGTTGAATTGAATTGATAGGGTTTAGTGTTGCAACGCTTTAGAGCTTTTCGCGCAATATTTTTGATCTTTGCGTTGGTCGGTTCAAAACTGTATATTTTTTCTTTATTATGTTTTATTGTCTAAGTTGATTTGAAAAATTGCATATTGCATATTGCAAAAAATGTTTTTGATCTGTGACATTGTCATTATCGTTGCAATTAGTGATACTTCTTGAAGGCGATCGAGGATCTGCAGGAATGTACATTTCGTTGCAGGTTTAGAAGTTTTATTTCTCCCTAATGAAGTTTTATTTCACAATAATATCTGCATTTAATTCAACAATATTTTTTATGACGTTGCAAAGGCAGATGAGTTTACCGCTTAGTAAACAAGGATCTGATGAATTATTGAGCTGCATGAAGAGATTACAGTTTCTTAAGGAATAAATGGATTCTTTTGATGTCTTTATTCTCTTTTTTGCATCAGTAATAATTTCCTTCGAACATTTGGATACAAATTTCTGTTAGTGCTTACTTTTTTTAATTGCTCGAGTTCAATTTCGTTAGTTGTTTGTTTTTTGGAATTTTATCGTTGCTTTGTTCTGTTGAATTTGCACTCTGTAGAAAGTTTGTTGTATTTGTTGGCAGCT
>JAAVTS010003640.1:0-11922 GCA_022845575.1 Baylisascaris ailuri | reverse complement strand
TATATATATTTGTCTGTGCAACTCTTCGCTTGTTTGAATATTGAAAAATTGTAAAAATATCTTTTATGACAATATAAGTTTATTCAAAATAAATAATTGCAGCTATAAATAAATGCAAGAAACAACCGCCGGCTTCGTGAAACAAAAGCATGCGTTCGATCGCTTTTGTATTCACCAATCCGGCGTTGACTTTTGCTATCGCCATTCCCCATCTGCTATCCACAAGTTCGATCAGTTCCCGCTAAATACAAACCTGATGAAAAAATTTTGCATTATTTGAAATGATGACGATGAAAAGCTATTTAGTATTTTCATTGCAAAGGTTTCTATAGAAATACGCAAATGGTCGAAAAAGTAATATCAACGTGTTTTGTATGAGTATATTCCTAAAAGTATAACCACCTATAAATTTCACTCATCGACCTTGATTTCAAAATATTTGGTTATATTTTTATTCTTCGATCAGATTATCGTATAACTAGAATAGATGCAAATCTCTAATCAAAAATTTAAAACATCGGATAGATTGTGTACGAGCTGAAATAAATAAAAGCACACACGAGGATACTTCCCAAAGGTATATTTTATGCACAAAAAATCATCACCCACTACATATTAAAGAATATGGTCAAGAAGTATGAGAGAAACGTCAAATTAAAAAATATATAATTTCATGTTGGTAAAATCGCATACTTGTCATATTAAGTGAGCTTTTTATTAGAGCTATAGAAAAAAGATTAGAATGGTAAACTTTCAAAGAATAGAAAACAGACTAACATTGAATGCAACACTATAGACCGTACTGCCTTTATTCAAAAGTGACAAATATTGAATATCACCGTCCTTACAGTGTTCAACGAATATAATTATGATCATAAGGTGCTCAATATTAGGCATCATAATACAGGTAAATAAGAGACGTTTCACCGACACACCATCCCAAAAAATTATAGAATGAATGAAATGACCATCAATACTAGCGTAATAATGGTCATCTGTGGGATGACCATTACGATGCAATTACCCCTCAAGTGGGTAGCGGCATTTCAGAACATAGACAAAGTGAATAGGAGACGGTGTTTTTTGGATTCATTTGTTGTTCACACCTGATTGGGCATTGTATCTATATACCTTTCATGTTGCTTTGATGGCTTTTTATTTACTCACATGAGAAGCAATGAAACTGCTTGCGCATAGAAGAGAGATTGAAGTTCTTTTGAGGTGAAAATTGTATGATATATCACTTCTTCAGGTAAGAAAGTATTGGCTCGTTGAAATGAACTAATATACCTTCCACTTTACAATATATAGAAATGTATCCGTTTACAACTTTTTGCAATTCAAATTGAAAATGCTAAACCATTCTTTTACTGGAAGTATCCCATTAAACCTGGACCACTAACGTTTGTTCCACACCTTCTTACATACTCCACAAATAATTTTTAATACGAACAAATTTTAGCATCTTTTTGTTAATTCCTTTTGAATTCATATTAATACTGCATGGAATCCTATTCATTAAAAAAAATCGGATAATGCCACAAGCATAATTAATTCATCCAAGCATAACAATATTTGTGCTCGACTTGAGAATTTCTTTGCTAATTTATTTGCCTTACATCATGTAAACTGATCTTATACTTGTATCTGGACTAGTTCTTTTACTGAATACTTGCAGTAATGTGTCTGCTTTCAATCCTTTTTCTCTTGCCTTCTTCAAATCGCTTTCACCACTATTTCTTGGTTGTTCGAAGCTTCTGGCCGTTGAATCAGTGTTTTCTTTCGCTGGTAACAGTTTCTCTTCGCCTCCCTGCAAACATTTCATCACATCTTCCAATGTGCTTTGTGTTGCATCAACTGTAACACCAATTATATCACTCGTGACCATTTTTGCTATTGATGAAGAAGTTTTCAAGCAATATTTCTATTGCGATGATTGTTCACATAAACAGATGCTATAATATCCTCTCAGAAATGATACTGCAACTGCTATCCATTAGTGATGTTTTGCGATATTATTGGTGAGCTCATGATCGGTTAGCTTAACCAGGAGTCGTTCTCCATGTTTATTAATATTGACAATTCGCAGGCCTTAACTATTCATCTATTCTGGCCAATTTTAAAATTTATTTAAGAAAATGTACAGTTCCGAATTAAATATCTTCTTTGAACCTTCGAAGGGATTCTTTCAAGAAGCAAAGAAAATTATCTATTCTACCTGATGCAGATAAGCCCATTCTACTTCTGCATATTGCCGATTTGTTTCTTCTCTGAAACTATGATTAAAACCGAGAAATTTTATCACCAACGAATTTAACCTTGAGCATGCTTTCATGTATGTGAAAAAAAGGTAATATCCATTTGTTTTGCCCAAATGTATCTGACGTTTCTTAGTTATTCTACACTTCACATTTTGTCTCTACTTTGCAATTTGTCAACAAAATAATTCATTTACCGTCGCAATTATATGCGTTATTGCTATTGTGCTTTCTTTGGAAGTTCTTATTCGATCGATATTTTCCACTTTTGGTGTCTAAAAATATTTTCAGTGTAATTCCAGTGCCTAAAAAATATTTGCAGTTCGAAAAAAAAGTTATTTGAATCATTCTATATGAGTCAAATCGAAATCAACAACGACTACGTTAAATATCGCCTATAGCTAATCGGAGTCAACATTTATATGCAAATTTCAACAATGTAATTTTTGTGCAGTTATATTTACAACGCTAATCGTTAGATTTTTTTGAAGCAACTCTTATTAATGAATTCTATCAAATGAATCGATGTATTTCATTAGTGACCAAGTAGATATTCATTGTTTTTGACCATTATCCATTTAGCTGCACAGCAAAATTTCACTCATGTTTGCAGTTTAATTTTTTGAATTATATTTCAATTTTGGCATATAAATTTTTCTCTAATAGTGATTCTTTCGGAAGTACCCAATAGAAACAAAAATTCTCTAATGATTGATGTTATAATGAGGAAAAGAGCTCGACTAATTTCAACAACATCGCCTTTTATCAGTTCTTCGATGAAAAGGGGGAAAAAGGCGATTTTTTAAATTTANACCAGGAGTCGTTCTCCATGTTTATTAATATTGACAATTCGCAGGCCTTAACTATTCATCTATTCTGGCCAATTTTAAAATTTATTTAAGAAAATGTACAGTTCCGAATTAAATATCTTCTTTGAACCTTCGAAGGGATTCTTTCAAGAAGCAAAGAAAATTATCTATTCTACCTGATGCAGATAAGCCCATTCTACTTCTGCATATTGCCGATTTGTTTCTTCTCTGAAACTATGATTAAAACCGAGAAATTTTATCACCAACGAATTTAACCTTGAGCATGCTTTCATGTATGTGAAAAAAAGGTAATATCCATTTGTTTTGCCCAAATGTATCTGACGTTTCTTAGTTATTCTACACTTCACATTTTGTCTCTACTTTGCAATTTGTCAACAAAATAATTCATTTACCGTCGCAATTATATGCGTTATTGCTATTGTGCTTTCTTTGGAAGTTCTTATTCGATCGATATTTTCCACTTTTGGTGTCTAAAAATATTTTCAGTGTAATTCCAGTGCCTAAAAAATATTTGCAGTTCGAAAAAAAAGTTATTTGAATCATTCTATATGAGTCAAATCGAAATCAACAACGACTACGTTAAATATCGCCTATAGCTAATCGGAGTCAACATTTATATGCAAATTTCAACAATGTAATTTTTGTGCAGTTATATTTACAACGCTAATCGTTAGATTTTTTTGAAGCAACTCTTATTAATGAATTCTATCAAATGAATCGATGTATTTCATTAGTGACCAAGTAGATATTCATTGTTTTTGACCATTATCCATTTAGCTGCACAGCAAAATTTCACTCATGTTTGCAGTTTAATTTTTTGAATTATATTTCAATTTTGGCATATAAATTTTTCTCTAATAGTGATTCTTTCGGAAGTACCCAATAGAAACAAAAATTCTCTAATGATTGATGTTATAATGAGGAAAAGAGCTCGACTAATTTCAACAACATCGCCTTTTATCAGTTCTTCGATGAAAAGGGGGAAAAAGGCGATTTTTTAAATTTACATATATGAGAATGTTGCAATATTTTTCATAGATTTTCACAAATGATTAAATAAAAATTGTGCTCAAAATGATTAGTCACTCATATCTTATTGGTGCTATTATGGAAATCGTACTATTATGAAAGAACAAAAGTTGTTTCACCTTTATAGATGCATTTCGGTGAGCTGTCCTCTCATTTGGCTTCAATGGTTTGGACATCTTTTTCGGTGTTGTCGGTAGAGCTGTAGGAGGAGGTATCTACAAGATATGAGAATTTTTCATTCTTAATTAAGGAGAACAAGAAGTTTATTCTTCATCTTACGTATTTTATTGAGACAGTTTTCTCTCATAGACTCGATTTTTGAGTATTCTAATCACATAACACCTTGTAAACCTTTCAACCGAAGAAAACACCTTTCATTGAAATTTTCGAGAAAGAACTCCATCGAAGAAATCCTTTCTATCTGAAGCGATCAACGAAGGGGTATGTTAGGCTTTCCCAATTTTAGATGAAAATAATTGCGAAAATTCAATAGTTACCTAAAATGGGAGAGCTGCGATCGTCCCCTCCCTCCAGCCCTTTCCTATCCGCTCCTCGTACCCTTAGTCACTATGCAAATTTCTTACAATATACGAGCAAGAGTTAATGTGCTAAGTGATGCATCCATCAGCTGTCTCAAACATTGCATATCTTTGGAAGGAACTATTTCCTTCATTCGATGTGTACGATATAGTTTAGAGAATATTTACATGCATCTCAAAAGGTGATATTAATGAATATTCTTCCTACGCTAAGTTTCTATGCATTTGCGCGAATTTTATAATTCCACAATGCTTATCATATTATTATCAACTCATTTTTCAATTAAAAAAAACCAAATAATGCAAACAATGTAATAATTATGAATTTGCAAGCGCAAAATGCAAAAATCTTTAACGAAATATCACCGAAATTTCTGGAAGAAAAATTGAACGAAAAATTCATTTTGAAAATTCATTGAAAATTTCTCACTTCTTCATTTACTTCGACTGCTTCTCCTAATTCCTCTTCTTCTTGATTCTCTTCAGCAATTTTCGCAAGAATTTCTTTATCTCTTGCATATCTTTGACTTGTTAGCTCATCTTCTTCATTTTGTCGATTTACCTATGAGGTGACTCAACTATCACCCTCGTTCATTATACGCATATCATTTTGCGCAGCATTGCTTTTTATTGGGTCTTTTTTTTGTTACCAACTATGCCACTAAAATAGATACGGTGAATTTTATAGTACCTATTATTTACTGCAAAATATGAACTAAAAAGAATAGTATAGTATGAACTAAAAGGAATAGTATGTACTATCTCGCAGTGCCTCTAACGATTGTAAGAACTATACTTGAGTAAATACAAGAATCAGTTGGGCCACTATAATCCAGAAAGATATGCAATGGTTTTTTTTTTCAGCAGAACTATAACAACTTATGAAAAAAATGTGTGGAACATGTTGCTATTAAACTTTAAAGCTCTCTTTTATTTCTTCACTGATATAGTGCAGTATATTCCTAGTCGTTTAGCCGCCCGATGTGTTCATGTTCAATGCACTGAAAAATGGCCACCTTATTTCCACAGCCCCAAGTAATTTGTCGGGAGAAATTGTAGCACCAAATTGTGGCGATTCTTATATTTATTTTTTCTAAACCTCGACAAATTACAAGCGTCCCATCGATAATTCTTCCCATACATAACGCAAAGTATTTTATATCTTGAGAGCTCTTTATCTCGCTTACTACGGCGATAGGTCATTGAATCCGAATTTACTTCATAGATCGTTGGTCAATCGCTTGCAGTCATTCGTTTTTTTTTTATTTTTTGTTTTTTGTTTTTTGTTTTTTTTTTTTTGCGCTATCTGCTACTATGCCATCGATGGCGGTTTTATTTGGTTATTGTGATCGGAATTAGAAATTTCCTCTCTAGATAAGCGGAAATAGGAATTAATGCTATATTAATCTTTAAAAGGCATCTTTTAGAAATAAAAAATAAAAAATAAAAAGAAATAACATTAGCCTACCTCTTCGGTTATATAACGAATACTGTTGATAACCACTCTTAAATCGATTGTTTTTTTAGCGATTTCGGCAAAAATAACGAAACTAAGCATGCTGAATAATAAATAAACTGTTAAATCGTGTGCAATTTGCATAGTGGAAAATATATTTTGAATCGGCCGTAATCGCAATGCTGCAATAAAAAGTAACTGGGAAGTAAGCTTAATTCGTTACGGTATTTGCATTGTGCAATCTTGAATACAGTGAAAATTTGCATAAAGCAAGTAATAATAATTAGAGAATTATTGGTGCATAACGAGGAAATTAGTTGGTTCTCTACGCGTGGTCGAAATATCTAAAAACAATCATCTCTATCATATCAATAAGATCAATTTTGCTCATAATGAGATGTCTAGATCTTATGCACATTGTCACATGTGCGTCTCATATATGCGTAATTTGCCTATATCGGCCATTCCTAGTCTATGTGGGTATTGTTAAGCCTCATGAACTCCACTAAGATACCCGAAAGAGGCTGCAAATTAATGTTGGATCCCATAAAATGTTGCACAGTTTAGAATCATTCCCGATGTTATTCTCGATATATTGTATCGACAACTCTCATGTTTTTCAGATTGAATGAATGAAAATGTAAGCACATATAAGCACTTATACATGCACCCGCAGTTCTCGATCCTAACAAATTTTTAGAAATATTTGCATGCGAGGCATTTAAAACAACGATCAGTTTCAATATGAACTTCACTAGGGAATGCTTTATCGCTTTAAGAGTGCTGAGTGAAGAATTCCAAAAATGGACAACTCACTGTGGCCAAATGTAGTTGCAATACCAAAGATCAATACGATAATTAGAATATTTGCGATTGCTATCAAATACAAATGCAATGAACGCATCGTCATGAATCCGCCTCAATTGGTGTTGAAGTGTAGCTTCATAGTGATGCGACCTGATAACAATATTCATTCATTCAAGCATAACGCAGTACACATTTTTCAGTAGGCATAAGGGATACTGTATAGTTGATTGCACAACTCGCCGCATCAGAGATACGGTCAATGGGGCAAGTGAAAAAGAAATTCATAGATTTTGCACGAAATCGGCTCGGGCTTAGAATAAGTTAGGTGCAGTATTGCATCAAACCTGAAGCTGTAAGTGTAATATAAGTACAGCACATCCTAGTTTTTAAATGGAAAGCTGCAATTATGCCATCTTTTAGAAAAAACGACTGTACTCGTGTCTATTTCACTATTTTTCTAAATTCAAAATTAATTTCATCATTGTGCTTCTCCAGTTTGAAACTTAAGAATTATATCTCCACGCATATCAAATCTCTGACACCCGGAGAAGGAAAGAACAAAGGGTCTGCTTGGAATTGCTAAGGTGGATTTAGCACTTTAAATTTGCAAAAAAAAAAGAACATCGAAAGACATGTTGGATTATTTCACGCCCTTCATTTCGTTTTTATAACATGGCACTGATCTTCTTTTTGTACTTTTTTAAAATTTGCCTGCCGCTTTTCTCTAGCAAAAAAAAAAAAAAACTGAGCTTTGCCAAGTTTATTAAAATCTTTGGAATATTTGTAATTTTTCCAGTTCGAGTCAGTAAGCACTGCGGTAATTTTTACTGGTTACGCGAATCTCCTGCTAATGCAAGACTCCCAAATATATTTACCTGAACGTTGCATTTTATGGTTCATAGAAAGTGTGCTTTGAACGAAGGCTTTTTAATGAGGAACTTCTAGTGTAGCAGACCTTCTTATACAGCAGATATAGAGAAACAAAAGGAAATGACAGCATTTGAGGAAATGTGGCACGTGACATCAGCATCTAATTTTTATTCATCGAGCGTATATCCTTACTTCCGACGTTGTATGGCCGCTGTGTCAGATTTGCTACAGATGAATGGTACTCGAGAGACGCAATAATAAGACAAAGAGCGTAGCCTATCGTACGCGGTTTGGCAATTCAACGACATGATTCAGGGAAGCGACGTATATCTCAGATGCGATCGATTTGAATTGGTGGGTCTAAACGTGACAAATAACCAAAGTTAATGAAATCACTTAGCTCTCAAAGACGATGTGATGACGCTTAATGAATGGTGAGGAAACTCAGATAAAGGAGCTAAGGAGTGTTCAAGAAAGAAAACTGCAATGCTACATTAAAGCTCTTGACAAGTTGCTAGCGTTGCCGAATGCACCTTTATGCTCCCCCTTAGCTATTGGTTCTGTAATTGTTTAGCTGCACTGAATCAGCAATTCTTCTCACAAATTCCCCCGACTCGTTCGACTACTTGCTCTTATTCAAAAAGGTCACTGAAAAAAAAAACTATATGACGACTGCGGTAGATATATAGACATCGAGTTGGCTGTTGGTCGCTGGAAACATTTGGAGCCAAAGGCGTATCAATGTATTATTTATTGCAACAATGATCTATTACGCTGGAAATGGATCACTGAAAAATGCATTTGCGTGCTTGAACAAAGCATGGCACATCTTAGGTAGATGACTGAGCTTATCTGACAGTCGCGAATAGAGAGCATGCTATTGCGGAATCGTCCGTGCACAGAGTGGTAAATGATTTATGTGGAAAAACGTTTTGCGCTTAAAAAAATATGATGCGATGCGCTTTCTAAAAGAAAATACGGATTGCGGAGAGGGGATGGCTGTTATCAGAACAGATAACGAGAGATTTAATTCTCAAATTTATCGATTCAAATGATGATTTTGAGTCCAATGAAGAGGATACAATTAATACATTGAGGTTTGAATATGAGTTTTCAAAAATGCCTGAAATACATAGCTCATGCAATGGAACAAGCGCTGAAACACGATCCGAAAGTAGGCAAAGACCGATCAGAATGTTCATGTAGAACTTACATCGTCCGCCCTCCTATTATTTCAATAGAAACAACAGGAATGGAAAAACCGAAGGAGGATTTGATCGGTTCAACAGCGTGTAAGGCTGCAAGCAAATCCATTTACAAAACGGTATGTGTTGGAGGGGATAGAGGAAATCCGCCTCTTCTTTTCTTCATTTAATAATGAAATATGTTTTGAATATGCGTTTGCATAAACGGATGGTGTAATTATTGTGGTGAAAAGATTATGCTATGCAGTTTTTTTTGGCTCATCCGTTTTTCATCTCGCTTTTTTATGCGATGTATTTCCCCCATTTACGTAAGGTTGGTACGTTGTTGACCTTGAGCTGCTTAAAACTTTCATTTAAGCCATATAACAAGCCGGTTTTTCGGCCACACTTTTTCCTCACCATCGATATATTTTTATTCCCTTATATTCATTTCTGAAAACAAGATCCTTTAAAAGTACGAATCATGTGCAGTTCATTTTCCACAAAGT
Source organism: Baylisascaris ailuri (assembly GCA_022845575.1). Classification (NCBI taxonomy): domain Eukaryota; kingdom Metazoa; phylum Nematoda; class Chromadorea; order Rhabditida; family Ascarididae; genus Baylisascaris; species Baylisascaris ailuri. The sequence continues at coordinate 2,440 of JAAVTS010003640.1, read as the reverse complement.
ACGAAATAAGGTCGCAGGAATATTGATGGTCCTGAAGCACATTTAAACTTACTACCTTAATAATTCCACTTCACCCATGTTTCCATGCGTTATGTTTCCAATTGAGAAAATAATGATCTATATCGAAGATCATTCTAAAGACTTGCTTTTGTTGTTCTCCTAGTGATCATACCTCGTGTATTCAACGCTTGGGATCCATTTGTTTTATTTTATAGATTAATAAGTTGATCCCTTAGATGAATAAATTAATATGTATCATCTTATTCGTGCACATCAAAAAACCTATTGTTTGGGAGGTGCAATGCGCGCATAACTATTGTATTTTTGGGTGCAAATGGGTTTTACAGTATTGTACCAAATTCAGGCTTATGTATATGGTGAAGTGCAGTGTACCATGTTTCGTCAAAAAATGGCATAGGTACGGTATCGTATCATTTTCTGTAGAGAAGTAGAAGCACACTTTTATAATAGAAATCTTGCCACTATGGCGCCGCTGATGTGAAATGGTTTGCAAACGCACATTTAAGAAGAGGCACAAGAATGCAAGTAATTGATTAGGGATTATACGATACAGTAGCGGCTTACGATAGCTATCAGCAACAACTCAAGATCATAGAGAATGACATACAAATATTCGCGAACACATGACAGGTAGACCCTTAACAGAGACAGAACCTAGTAGATTTCCTTCTTTGGAGGAACTTTCTTGAAGGAAATAAGATATGACTGGTTGCAAAAACTTTCGAAACGTGCCTGACAAGCGGCGCAGCAATAGGCTAGCAAGAAAAACATACACAATGATCCTAAAATGCGTGTAAACTTGAGAAGTAATTTGACGCTCAAAGCACCAAATCTTAGTTATTGCTCAATTTGAGAAATCCTAAATTTTTTTTCATAGCGATATGCAAAAAAAGTTATGCAAATTCCAAGTTTCCAAGAGGCAAGTTTCTTTGCCTTAAATTACCTCTCAGAGGAAATTATTTACGAGACTTATAAAAAGCACTGATCTCTTCTATTGATGAAAATAAAAACCATATTTTCTTGTTGCTAGCACATCTAACAGGGGTTTCATCCATTCAACAGTATGACAAGCTTAGGCTCTCATTTCTTAAAAAAAAAGCAAGGACAAACGTTAATAATCCAGTTCCAGTTCATCGAATTCAGCAAGCAATTGATGAATTAAGCAGAAGTTGATCATCCATGGCTCATGGATGAAAATCTAGCTTTAACAGTTAGAGAAATAGGGGCATAAAAAGCGAAGGTTGCATTTGGAAAAGGCTTTGATAGTATGAAATAGGCGAATCTTTCATAGAGCATTTGGTCAAAAATGCTGGAAAATTCGATGACTCCAATAGCCACTAGCGAATTTTCAAATACTTCCTCTCGCAGACTTCAAATCGGCTTATTGAAATACACCGACACCCAGAGATGTGCATTTTATACTATCTATGTAAATATATATTTGTTCTTATGTAAAGAGGACACCATCATCAATGTGAAAACGTATAAATTCCTTATATCGCATTTCATTTACTGAACTCAGTGTGGTAATTAGGCTGCAAATTGCGCAGAACCTTACAATAGGAAGTACGCTGCGGGAGTCTACTTCACCCACTAGCAATTTAGCGCTTGCTTGATGCATGATTCTTTATCAAGCGACATGTTACATTGTGCAATTTTGCCCACTTAATATCACGAATATCTTGTTCATCTAATTTACTACATTAGAAATATGGTGCAGCGATGATTAAATGTATGGTTTTTTTTTTTCAATAAGAAATTTATATTTGTTTGAATCTTGAGGAGATTTCGGTGTAGGAATATTTTCATTCCATACAATTTTCTATGAAAAGTAAAACTGCTAAAGAAGCAATTACTTATTGGATGCAATATTCCTACACTTTTTAAAGACGATAGAAAAATTTAGAGATCGCTGTCTTCAACAGTGGATATACTTAAGAAGAGATTTATTGAAAGCATTTAAATTGCATAAAACATAAAGGCATTAGTAAGATTCAACCTGAGACCACAAGCCAACAGGACATTCATGAAGATTTCTTTCTTGTATTCCGGTTATACAGCGACACCTTTTCATTTTTCTAGTTATCTTGATGAATCGAAAATTGTTGCTAAACGTTTCTTTTATTTTTAAGCAGCTTGGTAATATTTGTATTACTTCTGTGTAATCTTTGCAGATATTTGCAGGAATGCCTTGTGGTTTCATCATATTACTATTACCGCCTATTTTAATATTTTTGCCAATCTATGTGGCACTTTCAATTCGTGAACTCTAAATATTTATATATTATATTCCGCCATGCTATCCAATATGTCATTCTTTTCGAACATTGCTCGTTTAATTCCAAGCAGTAAAATTAACTCTGAACATCATAAAGCAAACCTTTATAAGATATGGGCATCGAATTTCTAATCAAGAGTT